>JAHWFO010006389.1:0-11014 GCA_023313115.1 Rhysida immarginata
GCAGTATCCAAAATCACAAATTTAAATTGACTTATTTGATGAGTGTGTAAAAGAATATATAGATATTTTATTAGATTTTAATAACTTAAAATTATATAATTTAGCTACAAAATAAGCCAAAAACTGTGGACACAACCGTATCTAAAGGAAACAACAAAACCACTAATCCACACAAGATTCTTTAATGACCCAGGTGTACAGTCGGGCGCAAAAAGGTTTATACCTGCTCCGTAGGGGCTGAGCTTTCTGGAAGTTGATCGGTTGCAAAATCAGGTACTTGTACTGAGAGTCAAGGCAGATTAGAATGGACCTGTCCCTTCTGAATGAAAATAGGGTAGCAGGTAAACGCTTGGGATGTGCTCGTCGCGTGCTCCCTTTTGACAACATTAAGCGATAGCGGCTGACAGCAGTATCGTTAAAGTCTCTGCCTACATTTTTTTTTTGTTCATTATCGCGTTTTTGATTTCGTTTAAATTTTAAACAGTGTATGCAAAGAACACCATAAACAGATTAACATATTTTCATCCAAGTGTGCAATTTGATCTGTTTATTTTGAGGGTTTTAAAAACTTTTCATGTTAATTGTCATGTCATGGTTTATTCTATATTTTAGTTTTTAATAAAATATACACTAATTCATACCACTGTTACTTTTACAAAAAAATCCTCTTTTGTTCAAATCATTTAATATTCTCTACTATTAAAATATATGTATAATCCTATATATTAAATCGCAAAGCATTTTTTGTAAGAGTAGAATTGGCACTTCTGCGCAAGAGCATCTGAAGCCAGCAAAGAAAGCTACGATAATCCATCAGAAGCCAGGGATTGTTGTAATGAGACAATAAACAGTCATTGTTTTGAATTAAATAAACTGAAGATTTGCTGGAAGAAACTCCTGCCTTGATCATTTTATGACGTTTCCTTATGACTAGTGAAAAACTCTGAAAATGTTATGTTAAACGTTATATCGGTAGAAAGAGCTTTAAAAACTGATCATTTTATCCGCAGACACTTTATGTCTCAGTTTAATACTTTCAGAGAAATTTAGTTTAAAGCTATTTTGATTTTATATATTTAACTAGGAAGCCATCAATTTCACTTGCTGGCAAGTTGGAGCGGAGTTCAGGCTTTAAACTAATTTAACATGGATTTTTCACTTAATCTTCTATACATATAATAAAACTGTAGCCGACCCGGAGTCTGTACATACTGTAGAACAAATTTAAGAAAATCTTATGCGACAGCTTTTACTAACACTACCAGAAGCTAAAACAATCATTTTTAGAATTTTTGTCTGTCTGTCTGTAAATTTGTTTGTTACCTCATCACGCAGAAACTACTAAACGAAAATTAACGCGGTTTTCATAGTCACATTATTTTAGGTGTAACTTAAAAACTGGTGTATGTTTTATCGTGATACGCCATCTGGACGCCAAGTTATAGGCTCAGCTCTCTTAAGCTGGTGATTGAATAAAAGCTGACATGCGTTCAAGGTATACTTTAGTTCACAAAACAAACAACTACGTAACAATGTATTAAGAGTTCAGCAAAAAATACGCAGCATTAGCTGATCGTTAAAGTACATTGTTAAGTTTGGATTGTAGCCAAACTCGTGCATTAGAGCTGGCAAAATCGACTCTTCAACTCTGGATTAGTAAAGTACGACTATTACCGTCCCCAATGCTAGCAGCTAATACCGATTGTTGATTGTTGGTTTGAGGTCACGTGAGTTTTTTTTAGTTATCTTTGGCCCAGACATTTATACGTTTATTAAGGTGTACCATATTCGCCGGTGCTTTCGCGAGCATTTGAAGCTCACATAACGTCGAATACGGCGCCCGCTTGGAGAGTTTTCAAACATATTACTAAAAATCGGAGAAAGTGTATTGCCTCAATCAAATGGTCTTGTGACTCTACCAGAGAGTCTTTGCAAAATTGTTCTGTCGGTCGAGCCTTTAAATTCCGTTTATGGAAAATTTACCCAAATAAGACGTCAAGAAAACTTTTTGATTGTGCAAAAAAGCCTAAAAGTGAGCAAGCGATTGCAATAAAACCGCAGCATTTTGCAAAACTTTGAAGGGAATGAGGTGGTATCTAACTCTATCAATATGGTTAGATCAGACTGATGCCACCACTTACGCGGTAGAGTTTTTAACTCTTATTGCGTACGGACTTCCCACGCATAATACGCCCTGAAAGTCGTGTTCCGATGTTGCTTCTTCAGAATATATCCCCTCTGAAGTTGTGTAATGGAGCTCGGCTTAAAGTAGTATCGCTACAAAATGATATTATTGAAGCAGAGATCCTATTGGGCTGTGGTGCAGGTGAGATACTTTCATACCCCTTATACCCCTCTTTTCTAATAACTTTCACTTTCAATTTAAGCACGTGCAATTCTCAGCTAGCGTCTGTTTTGCATTGACAATTAAGATGTCGCGAGGGCAGATGCTCCTGGCCGCTGACCTCGATCTCAGAGGTTGTTATATGTAGCCTGCTCTCGTGTCACTACATAAAATATTCATATCAGCTTCTATGGGTAAAACGGAAAACGTTGTTCATAAAGAATTCCTTTAAATAAACGGCGAATTAGCTATATCTTAAGTGATAATAAACCTGATGGCCTACCTCTTTTATTCTGTTTTATATTCTTTGTATGTGTTCCTTCGTATCGATAAAGAATATTTATATTATATTCTATTATACATAGGTTATATTCAAGTACCTATACATATAATAATTTCTATACTTTCCAACTTTTATTAAACTACGAGGGGCGATTGATAAATAAGGACTCCATGGCTGTAACTTTTTTATTTGTTAACCGATTTTCAAAATTCTTTTTGTATCTTATAGACAACAACTCCGGAATTCCTCTCCGACGGGTTCACCCATTAGTCATGCGTTGGCGCAATGCGTGGAAAGGGATGGGGACTATGTCGAAAAGTGAATAGTGCATTACATAGAGGACAAACGTGAGTATAAGATACTAAAAGAATTTTGAAAATCGGTTAACAAATAAAAGAGTTACAGCCATGGAGACCTTATTTATCAATCGCCCCTAGTATGTTCCAGTTTAGAAATTTTAAACATCCACGCAGACGAAATCGCGGGCAACAGCTGATAATTTAATATATTCAACCTTTATAATTTCATCACTTCACCAACAGTTCCGTTGCACAATCTTTTTAACGTCCATAGGTTTTGGCGGAGCATTTACCTTGCAACCTTTTGCCAACTGTAGATCAGAAGGGAGTCCGTCTGCTTCGTCATATGATGCCTCCCGAGCAGCGTTGTTATTGGTTCAGCAGCAATAAATGTAATAGGTACGCCTAAGTTACGAAGGCATGATTCGTTGTGTTCCGAAATTTCCTTATTGCGAGACATCAATGTAATGGCGTTAGAAAAATGGGCTTTCTCGTTAAGATGTAAAATACAAAGCAGAAGAAAGTCACTTTAACACACTTCACCAATTGCGAGACGATTGAGTAGTTCACGAAAAGGTTTTTGTTGTTAAATGAAATATCTTTTCAGTTGTTGGTAGGCCAATTTTCCTTGAACAGCAAAAGTAGACGGGGGATGGAATCGATTGTTTATACATAGGTGTATCACCAACAGGAAGCAATCGATTAAAGTCGCCCGAAAGCAGCAAAACATATCCGCCAAGAATTTTATGTTGTTTTTCTGGATGTGCTTGACGAAGTCTGTTGTCTATTTTGCCCAGCAATTTCAGTCCAAGCATTGAGAATTCGTCAACAACAATTAGCTTTACTGACTGCATTGACAATTGAAATTCGCGTTCGGCTTCACCACACATCACGGATCTCAACCCGAAAGTTTATTATTCCTCAACGACATCACATATGTGCGGTTTTTTTTTTTTTAATACAAACCACCTTCAGGCACCACACAAACTATGTGCGAGATTTGGCTACTATTGCTTTAGTGATTTTGACGTGATGCCGTTACAATGGTGATTGAAAAGGAGCTACGCTCCAATTAACTCATTTCTAATTCTTTGTGCATAATGAGATATCTAAGCTCTGATTATTCTATTTGTTTGTGCATAATGATTATTCTATTTGTTGCTCTGAAAATTTTTTATTTTATTTTTTTTAATTAAAGAGACTGGGATTAATAATAAGATAGGTTGTTCTCCGTCAAATTTTGACGGGATCCATCTAGTTATATAATTTAAAAAACTTTCGGATGATTTTGGCATAATTGTCGTTGATTATTTTATATACACGCAAAAGATGAGACTTGTAACCTTTCGAGCAGTCAAAAGAAAATAGCTTCCACTTACACCTGTAAATCACTTCCGCATCACACAATAACGTGCCCGTGGACGCGGGTTCGACCCCGGCCGAGGACGACGAGGACTTTTTCAGGGGGGAAATCCTGATATCACGCACTTCCTTCGTAAGGGAATTAAAGCCGTTGGTCCCGTGTAGTCGTTTGCCGGCTGCACGTTAAAGAACCCTTGCGAGGCAAAATTTGCGGCCCCTATAACGCAGTCCTGAAATGACCATGGCAGTTGAAAAGGACGTTAATACTAAACAAACCAACCAATCACACCATAACGAGCGCTGCATTAGCTTATCTCTTGATCACGCATATAATTATATCGATACTGTGCACCATTTATGTTACATTATTAACCAGATAGATTAGTTTAATATTAATAAAACAAAAATTCTCATCAGAACAGCCAAAATAATCTTTTTGTCAACATAGTTGAGTACATGACGTAAAACTTGCCTATCCCCGATGCTAAGCAAAAACTTAATGGAATCGTTCCATAATAAGCGTGCTCGACTAGACACCTGGAAAAAGCAATCTCATTGGATTGTAGTATTGTAAGGAAGCCGAACAATTTTGACTTAGGTAAAAACCTTTTTGCACCCGACTGTACATTTTGGGGGCTACGTTCCTTTCATTCACTGATGAAAGGAGCGTAGCCTTCGAAATGTACATCTAAGGCATTAAAGAAACTCGTGTGGATTAGTGCTTTCATTGTTTCCTTTAGGTATATAATTTAGCATCTAATTTAATTAATATAGATAGATTTAATAATTGGAAAAGATTTGGGATAAGAATTTGATAATTTTATTATAAAAAATTAAGATTTTTTTAAAGTTCACATAGAAATTCTTAGAAAAAGAAATTTTGATAGAATTTATATCAATTAAAATGTGGGTAATTAAAATGAGAAAATTCTATTAAATTTTAGTTTGTTTTTTTTTGTTATGGGTCACGGTTTAATAACAAGATCTACATCAGTAATACACTGCCGGCAAAAAAACATACAAAAAAAAACAAAAAAAAAACGAAAACCGCAACACATGGAAAAATAGTGACACCCTGTGGTATGATACTCTGCACATAACGTATTGAAATTTAAATATTGTTGAGTTATTAACTAATAGATGGCGTTACTTTACATGCCTTTAATGTTTTGTATTTCTCTTGTTTTTGTGAGGCTCGGGTTTTAGAGAGTGCAATAAAAAAATGGAGGTTTAAGCGTTCATGTGCGTTTGTGTTTCTTTGTGCGAACCAGCGTGTTCATTTTCTGGTCCTTCGAGCCAGATCGTGGCTTTTAAAAGTGTGACTAAAGCAGCTGCGAACTGTGTACGAGTTTGTGCAAGTGACGAATATCATTTATTCAACAAAAAAATCTGAGTACTGTGTTTGCTGTTTCCTTTGCGATAATCAACATGGCGACGTTTGAAAAGATGATACGGAGACGTGCGAGTGCTAAGACTTCTCTTACAAAAATTGAAGCTTTTTTAAGAGAGCCAACGTCTGAGACTGTAACTTCTGTGGAATTAACTGTGCGTTTAGAGCGGCTGCAAGATGTTTTACAACGATTTACGGAAGCTCAAGATGAAATTGAAAATTATTGTGAGGAGGATAATCTTCAAGAACAACGAGAAGAGCGGGAAGCGTTTGAAGCGAGATACGTTTCAGCGAAGACATCGCTCATTGTCCTATTTAATCGTTTTAATTCGACAAATGAACATCTTCCAGCTTAGCAACCAATTGTGCAACAGGTTACTGTCAAGCTTCCACAAATTAATCTACCCCAATTCGATGGCAACTATACGCAGTGGACTGCCTTTATTGACTTATTTAATTCATTAGTGCATGCAAATCCCTCACCCTCGTCAGTGCAGAAATTACAGTATTTGAAAGGTGCGGTAAAAGGTGAGCCGTCCTGCTTAATACAAACTCTTCAAATTACAGATGCAAATTATCAAGAAGCACTGTCATTGTTAAAGTCACGATATGAAAATCGTCGAGTAATTATTCAGTCGCACGTCAGTGCATTGTTTAGCGCTCCAGCTGTGGACACCGATCCCCGTCAGCTTTGAGGAAGCTGTTGGACATGGTCAACGAACAAGTAATAGCTCTTTGCGTCTTGGGAGTTCCTACGAAGCAGTGGGACGCAGTGTTAGTTCATATTGTCACTAGCAAGTTGGATTCAGATTCCCGTCGTCAGTGGGAACTATCACTAACTACTCGGATTCACCTTCTTTTAAGCAGCTCAATGAATTCCTAGAGGTGCGATGCCGAGCATTAGAAGCAACTTCTGTGACCAACTCCAAGCAGTCAAAACGTTTTCCGGAAATAAAGAAACCAAGCAAATCAACAACTGTGAGTAACTTTCTGTCCTCTGAGCAAAAATGTATCATGTCCTCATCACCTTTTTAAGTGTGAACAATATGCACAGCAGTAAGTAAAAGATATATTCGAATTCGTAAAAGCCCATCGCCTGTGTTTCAATTGTTTAAGTGCTAATCATCATGCGAGTCTGTGTAGATCAAGTAATTGCAGAAAGTGTCAAAAACACACCATACCACTCTTCATTTTAATAAAGATTCTGAGTCTCCACCAAAAGAGAAACAAACTGAGTCGAGCAACAGTTCAACAGTGTTGTCAACTGTAGAGTGTTCAAGACCTGGAGAAATTAGGAATAATCAATTTAATGTTTTATTATCTACAGCCATCGTTCATGTGCTTGATTCTCAAAACAAAAAACAAAAATGTCGTGCGTTAATTGATAGTGGCTCACAATCTAATTTTATTACTGAGAGTCTAGTAAAAAGATTGAATTATCCCACAACATATTTCAAGGGTTCCATTGTGGGTTTGGGATCTTCTTCTGTAGCAAGTGTTAACCGTTGTGTCTTTATTGACTGTAGTTCCCGAACATCAACTTTTCAGATGAATGTACGTGCAATCGTGTTAAAAAAGATTTCTACACCTCTCCCTAGCTGTAAGTTAGACACAAGTCAGTGGCAGCATCTGCATCAATTGCAATTAGCAGATGAAACCTTTGGTGAACCAAACGAGATCGATCTGCTATTGGGTGCCGACATATTTTCCAGAGTTTTTATTGGTGCTAGAGTGCTATCTAATACAGGACCCAGTGCGTATTTGACAGAGTTCGGATGGATTGTTACAGGTAGCTGTGAGATTCCTAGAGATTCATCACCGAATTATGCATTGTTTATTGCAAACGAGCCTGAGATACAAAAGTTTTGGGAAGTTGAAGAGATGCCACGAAAACCCCTCTTCACTGCAGAAGAGATGGAAGCTGAAAAACTATTCATAGAAACACAATGTAGAGATCCAACAGGAAAATACGTTGTTCAATTACCTTTAAAGACGTTTTCGGAAACTTTGAATTTCGGAGAATCGAGAGCACGAGCTATTCAGCATCTTAAGTGGGTTGAGAATAAGCTGCAGAATCAGCCAGAGACTTACCAGCAGTATTGTGCATTCATGGAAGAGTATGAGCAATTGGGTCATATGAAACAATGCGCCCCACCTTTGGAGGGTACTGAGAACGAGAGTTATTACAAACCTCACTTCGCAGTTGTTCGACAAGAAAGCATCACTACCAAACTAAGAGTTGTTTTCAATGCAAAATCGTCTACAGGCATATCTTTAAATGAGAAAATGATTGTTGGACCTACAATTCAATCAACTTTACTATTTATTGTGATGAGATTTCGACTACACAAGATTGCTTTGATCGCTGATATTGAGAAAATGTATCGGCAAATCTGGATTGCACCATTCCAGTCGGATTTACAGAGAGTCGTGTGGAGACCAAGACCAGATGTCCCTATTAAGGATTACGTTCTTAAAACTGTGACGTATGGCACAGCCTCTGCCCCATTTTTAGCAGTGCAAACCTTGCAGCAGTTGGCTGATGATGAAAGTACTAAATATCCTTTAGCTTCATCTGTGTTGAAGAATGATTTTTATGTGCATGATCTATTGTCGGGAGCAGAAACAGAGGAACAAGCAATTGATTTAAAAGAGCAATTAATGAATCTATTACAAGCAGGAGGTTTCAATTTACGCAAATGGGCATCAAACAGTCAGCAAGTGTTAGCATAAAAAGTGAACATAGTTATGCAATATCTCTTAGAAATTGGAAATGATCAAGGACTTCGTGCACTTGGACTCTTGTGTTATCCTAGCGACGATGAATTTGCTTATATGATCAAGGTCACAGATGTCACGGTCCACACAAAAAGAACAGTTTTATCGGACTTAGCTAGACTCTTTGATCCACTTGGTTGGCTATCACCAGTTATTGTGCTTGGAAAAATTATTGCTCAGAAATTGTGGTGTAAAGGTCTCAACTGGGATCAAAAATTACCTGGTGAATAATTGCCTGGGATCAAAAATTACCCTTGTCTTTGTGGCAAAAGTACAAGGGGCAGTTGCCTTTGCTTCAAGAACTACGAATCAAACGTTATGTGCAGGCAGCTGCAGGTTCCTCAATAGAATTACATGCATTTTCAGATGCATCAGAAGCAGCATATGGAGCAGTTGTTTATCTACGAGCAAAAAATTCGAATGGACAATATCGTGTATCATTATTGTGTTCAAAAACGCGTGTTGCACCTGTGAAACAAATCTCTCTTCCAAGATTAGAATTGTGTGCAGCATTACTGTCAGCAAAGTTACTGAAATGGACTGTTGAAACATTAAACATGCACAATCACCAAGTATTTGAGTGGACAGATAGTACTATAGTTTTAAACTGGATTTCGGAATTTCCTCGCAAGTGGAAGACTTTTGTTGCAATTAGAGTGTCAGAAATACAAGAACTCGTTTCACCAAGTAACTGGTATCATGTCTCTACAAAGAGCAAGCCTGTCGATTTGTGCTCTAGAGGATTATTCCCGTCAGAAATTCTTGAATCAAGCCTTTGGTGGAAAGGTCCTGAATGGTTAGGACAATCACATATTAATTTTTCAAGAGCTCCGAGTTGTACTCCAAGTGAAATGGACATGAAACGCCGATGTCACAATCTGACTGTGATGGCTTCGACTATCGATTTTACACTTCTTGAGTGTCACGTGGTTTTCGCCAAGAAAAGGGATCGACAGAGAGAAAGAAGAGAGGTGACGTCAGCAGGCGAGCTGACGCCGAACTCGTCATCCCGAAGGCGACACGTAAGAGGGATCGTGAGGAGCGAGAGAGGAGAGACGGAGCGACAGTGAGCGGTGGAAAAAGAACGAAGGCGGAGTTCGAGCGAGTGGCAGATGCGAAGGACGACATCATCGGGAGATAACACGAGTTATGAGAGACGTCTCCGACAATGCCATACTACAAGGGGAATCCAGGGGAGCGTCTGACGATAGCGAGAAGGACGAGGCGACGGCATTGAAGGCGGTCGGCGAGCAACACGCCGACGAGAAGCGACAGCGGGCAGTAGCCGACGAGCGCTACCGAGAGGCCGACGAATGGCGCAACAGACTGGAAAAAGCCATTGAGCGGTTTGTGGAACTCATAAGCACGCCTTCCCAAGCCGTAGCGAACGTCGTGAGTTCAGACGGACCTTCCCCGCACGTGAATGAGCAGGCGAGAGACGACGGGCGAAACCAAGAGCGGCGAAGCGCTGAATCGTGTGGTCGTCAAGCTGCTACACGAGACGGGAGGAAGCTAATCTACATAGACAGTTGTTGCATTCTACGTGTAGTCGGAGTAAGTAACCTATCCTTAATTTACTCCTTAATCCCCGCCACAGTGCTGAGTGAGTTTCGAACTGTATTTCACCCTGACGCAAATGAACTCATGGAAAACGACGAGGCCGTGTGCATTTTCCCTTTTTCAGTGGGTGCCTATGTCATAAGCGGTACAGGGGGAATCATGCCACGACCCTCGTCCTCCTTTCCTTAATCATTCTCTTTAATCTTCTTGGACGATACTCACCGGACTGGCCGTATGAATCCTGTTTTATCGACGTGGACAATATTTTTCAGTATAACAATTCATTCAATCACGTGACGCAATGATCTTTTATTTTGCGGTGACTTTTTCTTTTACTGAAAGCACTGAGCTGAGACGAGGCGTACTTCGACGTGTGATAGCTCTTTATGCGAAATGTGCAGTTTTGCTACCGTCGGTATAACCTCGTATTAACTCTATCAATTGTATCCGTTTCAAGGTGCGTGCCGTAAACGTTCCACGTTAGTTGCCAGGTTCTAGACAGCAGAATTTCGACAACTTCAGTAGTCAACATTAGTAACTACCGACGAGTGCTAAAGTGTGTGTTTTGAGGTGTTGCTCAGGGTATAGTTCGAATGTGAGCATCGATATAAGTGCGACAGTGAAATTCCAGAAAGAGTCGACGGACTCTTAATTAAGTTAAAGAAATTGGTGATGCAAAGTGTGGTATTTTTTTGTGTGCGTAAAAGTGCATCTTATAAAGCATTACCTGCCCTTATTATGTGGAAATAAATTAGCTGCCAAAGTGTTTTGTGTCAAAAAGGGTGCGACAAGAAATCTTCTATTTATATATGACCTTTTCGTCTTCTGCTTAATTCATTTATTTACTTCTCATAAATCAGAATTGTTACATTTGATTTAATTTATTGCCTGAGCAAACATGACGTTTTGAATTGTAAAGAAAGTATTGAAAAGAAAAGGGGCGTCAGCCTCTAATACGATTGTTTTGAACGACGAGAAGGCAAAAGGTGCCATAGTCA
>JAHWFO010006391.1:0-11358 GCA_023313115.1 Rhysida immarginata
AATGAAGAGTTAGCAGACTATTGAGAAAGAGTGGAAAGACGACAGAGGAAGCACTCCTTTAGCTCTGTGATGTATTGAGCAAATGGGAAGCAAGTAAATAGAAGAATCGAGAGTTTTGCTTCAAAACATCGAGAGAAGAGTGGAAATTGCAACAACACTAAGTATACATCTGAGGTAAGATTACGTGAGTAAGAAATTATTGGAGAGGTCCAGCCATTGTGAGCCTTTAAAAAGATTTTTTTCGAATTTTCATTAAGAATTTTTACTGTATTAATTCTAAGCATTTTCATGATATTGCAAAATTTAATTTTTAAGATATTGCAAAATTTAATTTAATTTTTTGAGATTGTTCTGTTTACATCCAAGTGTAATTATCCCGGGCAACGCCGGGTACCTTGAGTCTAAAATATCTGGTGATGCTCCGCAGTGGTGAGGCAAGTCCAGAAGAGTTTCGATAAATTCCCGGTTATTATCTGGACTGCCTGTTATTTTTGGTAGAATGGATAATCCCTTTGCTCTGTGTTGTATTGATTGAGTTTTTTTTTTTAACCAATTGAGAGTTATGATTTAAATTTTTGAGATTGTTCTCTTTACCTACAAGTGTATTTATCCCGGGCAACGCCGGGTACCTCTGCTAGTATATTATAAAGAAGGATGTTTGTGGGTGGGTTTGTTTGTGGGTTTGTTTGTTTTTTATACAAATCTACAGTTTTATTTTGATCTTGATGAAATTTTGCATACTTGACCTTTAAAGCATGAGGAAGTTCACTGTCTACCTCAGATTTCGGAAAAATAATAAATATCGATAAAAAATCAATATTCATGGTTATGGCAAGACATATTAATGAGAAATATCTCATGACCAACAATGCAAGCAAAGTTTCTGCAACAATAGGTATTAACAATGGTGTCAACACGTAATTCACACTACACTGGGACCAGCAACAGATATCTCATGACCAACAATGCAAGGCAAAGTTTGTACAAAATAGGCCCGTCGTGTTCTCATCAACAATGGTATCAACGCGCAATTCACCAAAAACAATGAGCACAAAATGATGATGCAATTATAAAGCAATCCTTTCCAAGAATTATAACAATGAAGATAAAATGGTGATGCAATATGGATAAGTTTCAGTTTGTAACAATGCATAGAATTCCTGTTATTCTGGTTTTTCTTAGAAAAGAGTGTTCTAAGTACTTAACAATTTCTTGAAAATCTTTAAAAATGATCAGTAACTAGAGATAATGAAGAGTTAGCAGACTATTCACAAAGAGTGGAAAGACGGCAGAGGAAGCACTCCTTTAGCTCCATGCTGTATTGAGCAAATCGGAAGCAAGTAAATAGCAGAATCGGCGATCGCTAGACTACACAAAGTGATGAATGGCCAATTACTCCTTCGAGGGAGTTGTGCGCCATCCCAGTAACTCACGACTACTACGAGATGACAGTAGCAGCCGGGACCGACGGCATAACGTGCCCTCCGAAGCACGGGGGGTTCATGGTGGAAGAGCTGCTGGCGGAAGAACAAACCAGTGGCTATCACCAGCTGCTGGACAACCAGTACTGGTCACTCAGCAAATGGGTCAGACTAAAGTCCCCCAACAGCTGTGACCCAATAGCCGTTCCACCCAGCAGTGGTCCTCAAGCCACTGGCTGTCACCCAGCAGAAGAGAAGGGTGCTGGTAAATTTTCTTTTTCTTTCAAATTATTTTCAGTTTCCATCTCTATTCTTTTCTTGTATTTCTTCCATGTCTGATACATATTGTCATCTAAAATACCTGTACCATCCCTATGATATTTTAAATAATAATCTAATTTTTGTGTTTCTATTGCAAGTGGCAGAGCATGAAAAGCAAGTTCTGCTGGACAACTTGAGTCTTGTGGAATTTCATCTCTACTCTCTTCAGGTTCATCAATATTAGGCAGTTCATTTTTGTTCAAAAGATTATTGTTAATAACAGAATTTGATATATCACTCAGGATGAATAAAGAACTCTGGTTTTGGTTTTCTTCCGTTTGTGGATTAAACCTTTTCGAATGTACCTCAGTAATCTCTGTGTTGACTTCTTTATTACACGTATAAACTTCATTTGGCAAATAAGCCTCTTGAGGTATGACATGTAAATTTAAGGGAAAAATGCCACAATTTTGGAAGCCAGAAACTATGTTGTTGGTAATTAATGCACGATTCCAGGCTGCAGTAAACAACGAAAAAAATTCTTATTACCAATGTCAATTTTGAGATGATTGGATAAAAGCTGTTCACACTCGGATGAAAAAGCTGATTTTAGCGGATAGAAACAAGTACGATCCAGGGGTTGTAG
Source organism: Rhysida immarginata (assembly GCA_023313115.1). Taxonomy (NCBI): domain Eukaryota; kingdom Metazoa; phylum Arthropoda; class Chilopoda; order Scolopendromorpha; family Scolopendridae; genus Rhysida; species Rhysida immarginata. The sequence continues at coordinate 2,329 of JAHWFO010006391.1, forward strand.
CCAATGAAAGCAATGAGCTGGGAGCTCTATAAAAATGATATTTTCTTCTCGAGCCAATTCAATTAACTACACAAAATAGTGGGAATCATGTCCATTTAAAATTAGTAATCGGGGCCGTTCAGGCTGGAGAAAAGTGTTCTGGAACCACAACGCTGCGCAGCCTCGTTTTGTCCAGCCGCTATCAGAAGCACGAATACTGTATTTGTCATTCTTGGAGCTTGGAAAAAATTCTGTAAGCACTTTTTTGTTTTCCTTTTGACTATGATATGAGGAGGCAAAGCATCTCCTTTTGCATTAATAGTAGCAATTACCGTTATTAACGAACTTCTGCTACTATTAGCACTTTGTACATATCTTGCACCTTTCTTAGTTAAAGTTTTCCTTAGTCTATGCTGAAAATTGAATCCAGTCGCGTCCATATTCCAGATTCTTTCAAGTCTTCTTAAAAGATAATTTTCTTTTAACGTATTTTCCAAAGCAGCAAAATATTTTCGAACATACAGCTTGTTCATCATTTTGTGACTAATACGATTTATTCCTTCAGGCAATCTCGGAACAGAGTCAGAATGTCTTTTCTTAAACAATCTCCACCACGTGTCTGATGGAACTTGATGCTTAAATACAGCAACTCGTTTTATCGCCAAATCACTGGCATATTTTAAGAAGGGCGTTTTCCCAAAACCAATTCCTCTTGATGCTCGGAATTCAGCATAATCGATTAATTTTTTTTCATCATCATGTGATAGCATTGGTTTCTTGCCTGCTTTTGCAAACATGGGTCGTTTCCCATTTAACCTCTCCTGCAGCGAACTCCTTGGGAGCCCAAATAATTTTGCTGCGCTTCTTTGTGATAAACCTTGAAGTTGCACTGCTTCTACTGCTTTCTCCATTGCTTCTACATTCCAAGTTCGTCTAAAAAATTTCGGTTGATTTATTATTCTGAAACAAGGAGCTTATTATTAATTTTTATATTAATTTACACCTAAAATTGCTAATGAAATAAAACAGATCTATTTTTTAGAAGTGGAAAAAATGGAGAAAAACCACCAGCAACTGTCGGAGAACAATAAAAAAATTCTACTTGAGCATCACCGGGAAGTGAACCCCACCGGATCCACTGCATGATAAATAAACTGATTTCTAAATTTTTCATTTCAATTAATGATATTTATTAACAATTATTTTAAAATAATTAATTTTATATCTATTTATGTCAGAAATTTACTATAAAAATTGTTTTTAAATGTAAAATAATATTCCTATCATCTGTTTTCTCTATCAATTTCTTAAGCAAATAAACGGCCAGTATTTGGTCAACATGGCTGCTATTTGGTCATTCATGGCCGCAATAAGGTCACGTGTAGCCGCTAATAGGTTCATTTACAATACTGAATTCAGACGGGTTTCTACGAGGGGCGATTGATAAATAAGGTCTCCATGGCTGTAACCTTTTTATTTGTTAACCGATTTTCAAAATTCTTTTTGTATCTTATACTCACATTTGTCCTCTATGTTCACTTTTTGACATAGTCCCCATCCCTTTCCACGCATTGCGCCAACGCGTGACTAGTTGGTTGAACCCGTCGGAGAGGAATTCCAGACTTGTTGTCGACACCAGGATTGAATGGCAGCGTTTACCTCGCCGTCAGAACCAACTCATGTCCCTTAAAGGGGTCTTTCTTCTTTGGGATATGGTGAAAGTCGCAATGTGCAAAGTCTTTCATTTTTGAACTGCAATTTTTCATCTTTGAATTGTAGGCGCTGCAACGCCTCTGGTGTATGGCGACTCGTGTGCGGGAGGACGTTATCGTACTCCAGAAAAGGGTCCAAAGCTGCCATTCAATCCTGGTGTCGACAACAACTCCGGAATTCCTCTCCGAGGGGTTCACCCAACTAGTCACGCGTTGATGCAATGCGTGGAAAGGGATGGGGACTATGTCAAAAAAAGAATAGTGCATTACATAGAGGACACATGTGAGTATAAGATATAAAAAGAATTTTGAAAATCGGTTAACAAATAAAAAAGTTACAGCCATGGAGACCTTATTTATCAATCGCCCCTCGTAATAATGATTATTTAAAGTTATTTGAAAAACTATAGTGTAACTTTGAAAATTAAAGACTGTACTAAACTGTGCTAAACATACAAGAATAGTTTTTTTTTTGCTTTAGAAACAAAGAGAAAACTGATTAGGTTTGCATACGTTCGCCATGTGAATTTCCTTGACGCCCACAATACTATCTAATGTCAACAGATGAAAGATGACAACTGCAGCTCCGAAACGTTTTACAAAAGAACCGGTGCTCTCTGGTGACAGATATTTATACGACATGATAAATAAATATGCACTAGTAGGAGCGATATATTTCCATGATAATTTTTAAAATTAAATCACCAAATAAAATTACTTTTAATGTGGCTGTAATTTGGTCAATGGCCGACAATTGGTCACTTTGCCAACTGTTTACCTTTAAGAAATAGTTTAAAGTAATTATTTGAAATATAATTTTTTTTAAATTACAGTTTAACGTTTCATCATTTTTCTTGTAAGCAAGTGCTAAAACACTGTGCCACGCATGCAGTGACATCTGCCGGATGCGCCAGAAAACCACGCAAGTAATCCACGCAAGTAACTACACTTAAGTATTTATTCTATTTGTTATGATAATAAAAGCATGTAGATAATTGCTCACTGTATATTGATTTATCGCAAAATAATCATAATTGAGTGATCTCACCCATACAAGATTTATCGCAATAACAATATAAACGGTGCTTCAAAAATATTTTTATAAATTTTGGGGCCCGGTTCCTTACATCAAAACAAGAAAAAAAAGTTCATATAAACATATGTCTGAAAACCCTTCTTTCGAGTTATTATTGTTCGTTTCATTCATTGTATTCCACATGGCGTTGTGTTGCCAAGGAGACTTGTTACCAGTCATCTTTCGTCTTCAACTTATCCGTTGTGTACATGTACTACAGAAAGTGAGTTAACTAAAAGTGCTTTGTTCAAACATGGTGGGATATTCATTTCGTGAGCAGACAGACATGATGTTTATGTACGGCCGAGCGAATGGTAATGTTCGAGATGCACTGGCTGGTGTCTACCATGACAGATAGATAGGTAGGGAAGTCCATGGCCTACACGTTGCCCCCGACCTCAATCCTTTGGATTATTATCTCTGGGGACACCTTAAATAATTGGTCTATGCAGCAGACCATCCGGATGCAGAAACTCTTCATCGACGTGCCATGGAAACCGTCAGGGAGTGTTTGAAACGGTGCGGCAGTCCATGATTCGACGAGTGCATGCATGTTTAAAAAAAAGAGGAGGACATTTCGAGCATTTATTTTGAGTTTTTGTGTGAATGAGCTCCAATCATCTACGTTGTAAACTTTCATTAATAACTCGAGAACGAAGGATTTTTTCGGACAGAAGTTTTGTTAAACGTTTTTCTTGTTTTGGTGTAAGAAACTTTTCCTCAAAGTTTGTAAAAGTATTTTTGAAACATCCTGTATAAGAATGATATTTCGTATGTAATCTATCATGTAGTGTCTTTATACTTACATAAATGAAAGCTTTATTGCAATAGTCACAGCGTTTTTCCTTGATTTCTAAGCAGTACTTCGTGTATAGTACTGCTTAACTAGCTGAGATGCCCGTCTTCGCCGAGCTTTTCAATACGAAGGCGGGATATCAGTATCTATCTACTCTAAGTAATGTACTGTATTTACTAATATTGTTTAAGGTTTGACCCTGGGACTTGCTAATTGTCATTGTTATAAACTGGACAAACGGGAAATTGTCGACATTCGAACTCGACAAAATGATCAGTCGCCTGTAACGGCATTCTTGGTATTAAGAGAACTGTCCTGCGTTATACCCACTGAGTATTATACCTTGTAATGAATCTGATTATTCGGAATTGGTCGTTGTATTGCTTAATACCCCAAACGTTTAACCTACTGACCGTCGACTCTAAAATTGACCGACAACCTCGGACGTTACTGTGGTTTTACCTGGCAATGAAGTCGGTGCACATCCTGATATTATTTTGCGCCAGCGCATAGATGGTAGGGTTCGTCTCTTTTTAGAAAATCACCCATGTAAAGAAAGGATCGCATATTTCTTTGCAGTCGAAGAACAATGCTCATACCAAATGCGTTATGATACGCCAGTTTTATGCTTACCATCTTCAAATTCGTCACGTACATGCTTAAGCTCAGCGAAGACAGGCATATAAAGGGTGAGTTCAAAGTTACGCACATCAAAGTTTAGCTGCCCGTAAAAGTACCAGTTTGAAAATTTAAAGGAAAGTAAAGTATCACAGAGATTAGTTGAAATGTTGGCTTTTATTTTTAGCAGACAAACTTTAGGTGTTACAATATGAAATACGAATCAAAATGGCTGCCAGCAACAAAGAATTGTACATACTTTCGTTATACATCGCTTTATATCAAGGTGTCGAACATTCCATGTAACTAATGTACCAAAGTAGCATTGCAAAAATGTAAGTAATTTTTTTTATGAATTAACGCAAGAATGAATATCTAATGAACTGGCCTATTGTTGCACAAACTTTGCCTAGCATTGTTGGTCCGCGTATATTGTTGGTCCGATGAAAACTCTTAACAATAAGCGTTACGGATTCTTCGCATAGTATAGTAGGATAATATATACGAGGGTTGGAGCGTAAGTCATGGCAACTATTTTTTTTATTATATATATGTGAACGGATCACAAACGTATATGTGTCGTGTGGACGTTCTGCAGGCATAGTGTATATGCAGAACAACAGACGGCTCTGTGATAGCTGGTAGTAGCACAGCGAGGGCTGTGAAATCAGTCAGTTGGTGAGTGTCGTGCGAGATGGAAGTAACCTGTGTGGAGCAGCGCGCTTACATCAAAATAGCCGTTCTCCGAGGGAGAAATGAGATGGAATGTCACAGTGAATAATGCCCTACCATACCGTACAGTAGCACGGTGGGTAGGAAAGTTTCAGCAAGGACGTGTGTCAACCAGTGATGAGCAACGTTCGGGCTGATGGTATTGAGCGCCTGAGGCGATGATATTCAGCGCCTCCCACATCGTTGGCAGCGTGTGATGACAGTAACAGGGGACTACTTTGAGGGTCTTTAGGCCCAGGATTGTCATGTCAACTTTATGTGTACTGTGTTGTCATTCTTTTTCACCGTGAAGGCCATATTGCCCTGTAATAAATTAGTGTGTTACGATATGTCAATGCTATTCATTGTCCACACATGTAGTTAACACCTTGTCCTTTCGTCTGTATATGGCACATTTTCTAACCGGACTGGTATCTTCAAAAAATAAAAAAAATAATTGCCAAGACTTTTGCCCCAACCCTCGTATATTGATAGCTTTATCGAAATAAATACATTTCTACGGACTCTCACTTGTATGCGATCTCTCGTATTCTTCTTTATGCTTATATGGTAAAAGCTTAAGCCCACATCAAACTTGTAGATTTTCAATGGTCTGATAATGAAACTTCGAATAGTGCTTGATGCTAGAACTAAACCTAATTCGATAGTCTTTCTTAATGATATTTACATATTGGGTCGAATTTGCAACTGACTTATTAATTTGTGAGTGAATATACGCTTATTCAGCGTTGCATTTTGTCAAGATTTATAGGAGGTGTATCTCCAAATATATCCATACTAATGGGTTGTTTTATAAATATTGGCCAAATTTGATGGAATGAAAAAGATAACAGGAAAAAAAAACTTGTGTGTCGCGGCGCACTCGACCGAAGTGAAGCTTCAAGTGCATGATTATAGTCAGTGAAAATATTGGATGGTATAATCAATGAAAATGATTAGTTATCAATCTATATATAAATACGGCAACACATTTTTTGTTATGGACTTTTACCTGTGTTAACGTGGAAGAATACGCATGAAACTTATATAGTTGGCAAGGTCTGTGCTCTAGATGTGCACAATATATTTTGTTTGCGTATTTGTTCACGTTGACACAGGTAAAAAGCGTTTCAACAAAAGGTAGCATTAACGAACAGGTTATGCACCATATTTGTCAACGCATGTAGAATTGCCTTTTATATTGTTTTTTTTTTAAATAATAAATATCAAATTAACACAAATCATTGCTGATGTTCATTTGAAAGAATTTTAATAAAGTTGGTAACGAGGCCAACGAGAGACAGGCTAGGGCACTCAAAAGTCATATGATCATCGGAGTCCAGCCAACAATTCATCCTTCATTGTCTCCATCTTGAATTTTAACAATCAGTATTTTTTTGTTTGTTGAAAACAATGAAGGATGGATTGTTGCCCGGAACTCGATGATCATGTGATTTTTGAGTGCCCTGCCCTGTCTCTCGTTGGCCTCGGCTGGTAAGTGATGAAGTCAGTTCCTGGCCCGTTGCCTAGCGATTCCAAACTTAGGTTTAACTTCTCTATGCTTTTCAATGGCCTTACACCACATTGTTAAACCTAATGTTTGGAATCGCTAGACAACTGGCCAGGAAGTGACATCATACTTACCAGCTCTATTGTTGTAATAATAATTGGAAAATGGTCTTTGGAGAATTTTTTCACGCCATTACCTCCGATATTGATGAATGAATTGTTATTAACCAACTATTCAAAATATTTCTATAATTAGTAGGTATGCATTTTATATATTTTTCGTCGTTTTCTAAGCTATTTTAAGGTTTTTTCATACATTTTGAAAGTAATAGTTGTAGTTAAAACTAAAATAAATACCAATTTTGAAGTTTGTGATTTTTATTTATTTTTTTTTTAAATTTTGTTAACACTCTTTCTTTAGTAACATAAAAGTTATCGATTTTTGATCCGAAACAGACCTTAATACTCCACAGTGAGACGGGGGGAGAGACGCAGAGATAGGGAGGGATAATTTAGCTTATATATTAAATAATAATTCGATAGATATTTTAAAAGATACCTTTAGATTTTCAAAGTTATCATTGCAGTGAAATGAATCGGGAATGTCAGAAATATCATGCAAAGCATTTTGGATGTTTATTGTGCTATGTATTTTTCATTCTTCAAGGTTTATTAATAAGCAAGATTGATGCTAGAACAATTACAATAATTTGAATATTTTTTTTTCTCAGAAATGTGATCGAATTTCGATCATCGGGGGATCCTAATAATTATTAAAGACACAGTCATTTAAAACATGAAAGATTTTTTAAAAAAATCAAAGTATTTTATACAAATACAAGTTTATGATCTAGCAACAGTACAATGCCTTATTCTAAATGTTAAAATTGTTACAAAAGCTTTAGAGAAATATAAATAATTTTTTTAATATACTTTACTAGACCACTGACCTATCACAAGACGGATTAATTAATTATTAATTGAGTTATCAAATTTAGTTATCCATTATGGAGAGAGACTAAGCATATGTATCTTTCCTATTCAAAGTTATACATTATACATTAAATTAAAAAACAAACGCTAAGCATTTTTCAACTTTCTATGTTGGCCTCAGACAGACCAAGAGAATTAAAGTATTAGATTCAACAATAAACTAAAATGTGTATTTTTGACATTGAAACGAGGTCTCCAGAAATACACTTAATCTGAAAATTATTAATGAAAAAAAAATGAAAATGCGTGTTACTGCACTCCCAGATAGATGTTAAGAAAAAAATGACATTACAAGCAAGCATGAGGTTGTTTTATTATTCTCGTTCTGTGTGCCATTTTTATCGAGTATTAAAAAGTAGAATAGAAAGTTTCTAAGATCGACCCTCCATCTCTTTGCCTTCACCGATGAAATCGAGTTTAAAATTTGAAAGTTAAGGAATTTTTAAATTAATAAATAATTTGAATAAAACATTTGATTGTTGCGGAGAGAAAACTATCTATAAAATTCGAAGCTCAGTGATTGTTGATTTAATAAAGTCATTTTTCGCTTCACAACAATCAAATGTTTTATTCAAATTATTTATTAATTTGTAAATTACTTAACTTTTAAATTTTAAATTCAGTTTTATCGATGAAGGCAAAGAGATGGAGGGTCGGTCTTAGAGACATTTCTATTCTACTTTTCGATGGTCTATCCGAATGTAAGTCAAATTCAAAAATTTCGGAAGAAAATGGCTTCACCAAACGACGGACTGCGCAAATCCAGTAAAGATGTTTCTAACATCGTTAATAAATAACACTTCGGTATTTTTTTGTTTTACCTTTTTTGCAGTATGGCGAGCCAACTGCTGTCGTTTACGAACTCGAAAATTTCGTTCGCGTTCTGTAGACTTTTTAGTTTTCGTTTATATTTTAATTTTTTGTTTGGAATTGCTTCTTCAGTTCGTGCACGACCTCTATACGCTCTCATGCGTTTGCAGCTGTTTTTGTCGCCGAACTCTCAGTTTGATTCCCAAAACTATACGCTGTCTAACGAAAGAAAAACTGGGCGTGTCTAATTAAATTCCCAATTTCAATTGTTACACATTGTTGCAAAATAAAATTAACAATGATTAACAATTGAAATTGGAAATTTAACTGGACTCGCCCAGTTTTTCTTTCGTTGGACAGAGTATATAATTCAATCATAAAAAAATAATAATAATAAGCCCTGAATTTGCACTATGATATTGTAACAATGTATTACATTTCATTGCAGAGACCTTCTCTCTTGGTGATCATGCTCCATTTCGGATGTTAACAATCAGCGGTTTCCGTTTGTTGGAAACAATGAAGGTTGGATTGTTGGAATACGTCACATCCGTAACGCGAAAAACGTTTCATGGCAGCATTTCATTCCCCAAGTCGTCACATAAGAAGTTTCACTTGAAAAAGGAAGAGAAAACATTGAAAGTGAAGTATCTGCCCTCAGCAGCTATACATTGTGCCTCCTACTCTGCACTCTGTACTTCGCACGCCCCGTTTACCTAACGTGAAAGAGGCGTCTGAAGAGTTATAGTTTGTAAAGGGAGGGTGAGGGTGTGTTTTATATAATAATTGATGAGTATAGGAATTGGACTGGGATAATTGGAGACCTG
>JAHWFO010006392.1:0-16347 GCA_023313115.1 Rhysida immarginata
GGCCCAATGCCATTGCTGTTTCTGTCTCAGGTTTACTGCACTGACTATGGTTCGGCTTGCTAACATTATGTATGACAGGGGGACAAGTTTCACTCACCATTCCTTTGCTGCAATGCTATTTTACGCCAGTTTTCTATACTTCTCTTGGTCTCAAGTTCCATGCTTTATGACTTTCTTTCCAGCCACAGAGTTCTGCACGCATCGATCTTCCCACGTGTCCGTTTAACCAAGGCCGTCCGTGGGTCTCGTCATGTTCGAAAGTTCATTAAAAAAAACGCAAATCAAGAGCAGCATCATAAAACGAAAGAATAATCATTATTCATAACTAATGTTTAAAATTAAATTCTTACATACAATTCCAATTTCATGAAACAGTTGTCTATATGGACTTAAGAGGGTTCTTTTAGTCCCTCTACCAGCCAAACATACTCCCCTCTCTCCGAAAAGAAAGGAAAAATTATAGAAGACCGAGACAACAAAAAAATTTTTTCAATATTAACAACAATACCAAGAATACGTCACGGAGTTTCATTCACTCACTCACGATCGTAACAATTCCTTGGCGGAGGCTGTGATGATCTTTTCTCAGAAAGCTTGCAACAAACCTAACTAGAACAAAGGGCTGTCTACAATCATGGGCAAAAATTTCAAACACATCTAAGTAACAATAATCATATAATTTTTTTATACACAATAATTCCACAATAATTCAGTATTCCATTCACAAGTTTATTGACGAGAGTCTTCATCTTCTGTATCATAATCAAAAGGACATCCTGTATAAACTTTCCGATATGGGCCATGTTTAAATCCATGTGGATGGATTGGTTTTTCACCTTCCTTCGGTCCAGCTGAGCAATGGTCCTCAGGGTAACATTCTGGAATGACTGTAGTTCACTCCATCTGGTTTTACAGATAGTCGCTTACGCAGGCATGCCATAGAGGAGTATGGTCTGGATAATCGATTTGTACAGAAGTAGCTTGTTGTCAATGCTGCGGACGCTCTTGCGACCCATGAGAGCTATGATACTGTACTTAGCCCTCTTCGCTTTGTTCAGAGCATAGGACATATGCCAGTTCCATGAGAGACTTGAATCAAGATAACTCCCAGATACTTGTATTTATCCACCCAGTCCAGTTTCTTATTGAACAGAACAAGAGAATCTGGGGGACACTTGAGCTTCCTATTGAGGTACAAAGCCTTGCACTTTCCAACGTTAAGGTTCAACTTCCAGCAGTTAAACCAATCTTCGAACTGCTTCAAGGTACACTGCAGCCGAGTGATAACGTGAGCTGGCTGGTGTGCCCATGTCATAATTGCAGTATCATCCACATAAAAATACAGATTACAATTAGCGGGTTTTGGGAAATCATGTACGAAGTAATTAAATAGCACAGGCCCGAGGACAGAACCCTGAGGGATACCGGCCTTTACAACACGGGGCGTGGAAAGATTTTCTCCAAATTTGGCATGATAGGATTTCACCAACAAAATCAAATTGGTTGGGAACCCGTCTCTGATCATTTTGTAGACAAGGCCCTCATGCCACACCTGGTAAAAAGCTTTACTGACATCGAGAAATTCCACCCCACAGTACCTGGAGAGGTTCAGAAAGGTGCTCAGGTCTTCAACGAGACTCCATATCTGCATCGGACAAGAGTGGGCAGCACGAAAGCCAAACTGCTCTTCCCGAAAAAGGTCATTTGCTAGACAGTGGTCTTGGAATCTGACGAGAATCGTTTTCTCCCACACTTTGGACATTGTGGGTAGCAGGCTAATAGGTCGGTAACTCTCCAGAATTGCAAGATTTTGCCCCTGCTTGGGGATACTCAACACAATAGATTGCTTCCAAGCCACAGGGAAGTAAGAAAATTTCCAGCAGACGATAATGATATTAGTGAGATAGTCAATAAATTTCTTCGGGAGATTTATAAGGGCGTTATTACTAACCTTGTCCCTTCCTGGAGCCGTCTCCTTTTTCAGTTTACTTATGATGGTGGAAACCTCTCTAGCCATCGATGCTGTTCTTCGTTAAATGCTGTGGAACTTCATCGAAGTTGACAATACCTTCCTCCACACGCTGAGACATGATTTGGCTCTCGGGCTTATCGCTGGTTGGAGTAACAAACTGCATTTCCAGTGAATCTGCAATGACTTGGGCCTTGTCCTGATCAGTTTGCACATAGTCACCTTGTGGAGTACGTAGTGGAGGAAGTGTAACATTCTTTTTCTCTAAAGCTCTGACCATACTCCAAATGGAATTGTCGCGAGCCGACAAGCTTTTGAGTTTTTCATTCCATCTAGCGTCGCGAAGCTCTTTTATCTCCTCTTGATCTCTTCGCACTAATCTGTTGTACTTGGTTTTGAGCCAAGGTTCACGATAGCGTTGCCATAGTCTATGGGTCCTGTTTCTTTCAACAATTAGGCATAGGATTCCGAGAGTGAGTTGGATTCGATGAGAAGGTTTTTTCTCTGATGGATACTTACTAGCTTCTATAGCACTGTTAATACATCTGTTGATGTAATCAACAAGCTGATCGATGTCCTCTGTACAGTAAGCAACGTCGGGATGGTAGCCATAGTCGTTAAGAATATCTTTGTAGAGCTTCCAGTCTTGATGATGTATTAGTTCCTCTCGGAAATTTATGTCAACATTGTCACAGGCTTGTGGTCAGAAGAAAGGTCATCAATCGTGAAGATATTGTACGGTTTGAAGAAACCCTTCAAGAGCGAGATGTCCAAAACGTCACTACTTGGGGAGTAGTCGCAGTAGGAGGTGTCCTCCACAGGCAGCGGTGATATCCTCTCTACCTTGTATGCACCTATAGAGAATCTTGCGGATAAAATTCTGCGTTCTGGAGTTCCAGGTTGGGTTTTTGGCATTTAGGTCACCAGCCAGGACGACTGGAGTGTCACCACTGAAGAATTCATCAAGTTCGCACATGTCAAGATAATGTTTAGGTGAATTGTAGAATGCCACGAACTTCACTTCACCACAGGAGACGTCACTGTTAATGATGGAGGCCGATTCCATTCCTGCATAAGATTTGGATACTAATTCTTGGTGTTGAATTCCCTTCTTAATGATGATCGCAGCGCCCCCAGACGCACATCTTGCAGCATTTCAAGCCATTCGATCCTTAAGGTACATAAAATAGCCAGGTAGCTTGAAGTCTTGGCTTGGTTTGAGGTGAGTTTCACAGAGGAAAGCAACGTCGATTTCTAGCTTTATCAGAAAGTTGTGAAACTCGATACGCTTTCGGGGAATGCCCCTAGCGTTCCATATCACGCACCGAAGTTCACCTTTATTGATTACAGTATAACGTTGTGCAGCCATACTAAAATTAGTTGGTCGTAAGAAGCCCACTCAACTGTGGGTAATTTTTGCCTAGATTAGAAAACTGATGTAAGATACGTCCTAATTGTTTATACATACCTGGTAGGTCGTTGAGGCCTTTATCTTCCGGCATAGACACAGCAGCAGTATAGGATTTGCCTGCTGTCACTTTAGAACTTCAGTTCGGTTATCTTTTCAATGACATCTCTAAGAGAGTCCTTGATTTCCTTGTTGATACCTTCGAACTTCTCTTCAAAACTTTAATGTAGGGATTCGACTTCTTTATCCAGTGCCCTATACTTAGCACTTATTTCATCCCGGAGAGCTTCTAACATTTCGTTGAACACTAGCTCAAAAGCAGCAAACCTAGCATCCAAGCAGGCATCCCGGTAGGGCTTTTCGCAGGACACAGTTTTACAATCTGCCACTAGCAATGGCACATTAGCTGACTCCAATGTCGTTAATTTGGAAGAAGCCATCATAATCCTTAAATATAAATTTATAGGACCAGGGGGGGAGTAACCTCGCAGCTAGGTGTGTGCTAAAGAAGCCATCCTAAAAAGGGCGCACTTGGCTTTAAGGAAAAAAGAAAACAAGTCAGGTTTGCCAGAAAGTGAATTCTATGACAGGAACCCACTCGTGAATGATTAGAATAATAATAGATGATATGAAAAGTTCTTATTAATCCAAACTTCAGGGACCCAGAAGGATAATGAGCGTCTTGATGTACTGGTGTAAGGGAATATTAATTCCAACGCCAGGGACCAGCACATAAGACGTAACAGAAGGTGAATATCGCCCTGAAAAAGACGCACTGTGAAATGAGAGTAATGAAATGATACCTGAAAAGAGAGTAGAGGTGATACCTTGAAGAGCTAGTCCTGTAATGCCATTTATCCGGACACACATCTCAGAGATTTCGTACAGAGACATGATAGCAACCAGTAATTGCCCATCCACTCCATACTCTTGCAACACTTGCCATAGCTTCTCCCGAGGAACCCTGTCATATGCTTTTTAGAGGTCCAAAAAGCAAGCATAGACCTCTTCGGCATACTCCCAGGATTTCTCAAAGATTTACCTAAGAGCAAAGATGTGATCCGTCGTGCTTCAGCCAGGTCGGAAACCACACTGCTCCCCCGACAGTTTGGAGTCGAAGATTTCCCGACTTCTCTTCTCCAGACACTTAGCGTACATTTTCCCAGAAATGCTGAGCAAAGAGATGCATCGATAGTTGTTGCAATCTCTCTGATCTCCCTTTTTGAAGATAGGATCACAATTCCTGTCTGCCATTGCTTAGGGGCCTGTCCAGATATCCAAGCAACCTGACACACTCCAGTCAGCCACAGGATACCATCCTCATTTAAGGCCTTTAACATCTCGGACCTGAATTTCATCATCACCTGCAGCTTTGCCGGTCTTCAGGGACTTAATTGCCCATCTGATTTCTGTTTCAGTGATACTACCCTGACTATTCTCCGCTCCAAGGTGCACTTCGCATGCCTCAGTTGTTGTTGTCGCTGGATTAAGAAGAGATGCAAAGTATTCCTTCCACCTATGCAATACGCTCTCCTCCGTTTTCAGAAGCTTCCCATCTGAACTCTTAATAGTTTGTGATGAACGAGACTTCTTTAGATGGAGGCGGCGCACGTGGTGCCAGAACACCTTGTTTGCCGAACCATAGTCTGCCTCCAATTTCTCCCCGAACTTCTCCCAAGCTTCGGATGTAGCTGTTGATAACCAGAGGAGGTACACTGAACTGGGAGAGAAGCCTGATGAACGTCTTTTGTCCTCCAGAGAATAAGTCCCAAGAAGGGACGAGAGTCAGATTGTAGATTGACAAATAGAGTTCCCAAAAATAGAGCAGGATCTAAAAGATCCAGTAGTTGGGGAAGACGGCCTTGTTAACGTCATCAAAGCAGACATCCAGGATATAGCGGGGTTTTCGAAACCCTAAGGGGACACTTAACGAGTGGATGGTCCAGAATACCTGAAACCAGAGTATTTTCGTGATTCTCCATCTTGGGTGGCATGTTCTTCATAAGTGTCTGGATAAAGGTGCCTATGCGGGTCATCCCCAAATCGTCATAGATAGAGTGGTTGTTGGCAACTCTTCTGTTAAGTTGGGCAATGGTTCGGAGAGCAACATTTTGGAAGCTCTGGAGTTCTTTTTACCTAGATTTGCAAAGAGAAGCCCAAGCAGGCATTCCATTGAGTAAAATAGTACGAATCACAGCCTTGTATATCAAGAGTTTATTATCCACACCAAGAGCGCTGTTTCTCCCCAGAAGTGCAATCAAACTGAACCTCGCTTTCTTTGCTTTGTTGAGCGCGTATTGGACTTGGTCGTTCCAGTTTAGTTTGGAGTTTATCTTGACACCAAGATATTTTTACCCACTCAAGTTTCATGCCAAATAAGAAGAGGGGCTTTGGAGGGTTTTTGCATTTGTGAGTGATAAACATGACCTTGCACTTTTTGATGTTCATCTTTAATCGCCACTTAGTGAACCAGCTCTTGCACTGATGTAAGGCTTTTTAGAGTCGAGTGATGACATGTGCTGGATTTCGTGCCCAGGTCATGATGGACCCGTCGTCAGCAAAGATGTAAAGATTACACTTTGCAAACTTGGGGAAGTCATGGATAAAGAAGTTGAATAAGGCTGGCCCCAAGACAGAGCCTTGGGGTACACCAGCATTAACATCGCAGTGTTCAGACAAGGAGTCCCCAACCTTAACAAGAAAAGTCCTCTTTGACAGGAAGGAACGAATTAGAGCAATTAGATCGTCAGGGGACCCATAGGTAATCATTTTGTAAATGAGCCCATCATGCCAGACTTGGTCAAAGGCCTTTTGGACATCGCGGAATTCGAGACCACCAAACATAGAGAGGTTGAGAGGACCGTTTAAATCAGCAACGAGTCCATAACTGAAGCTGACAAGAGTGGTCTGGACGGAAGCCAAATTGCTCACTACGAATGAGGTTGTTTACCTCGCAGTACTCGTTGAACCTCTTGAGTATAGTGCGTTCAAAGACCTTCGAAGGCATGGGCAACAAGCTAATGGGCCTATAACTTTTGGGAAGAACAGGATCCAGTCCAGGTTTAGGAATGGTGATGATGACTGAGTCCTTCCAGGCACTAGGGAAATGGCCGCTAAGCCAGCAGTCATTCATGAGTTTGGTGATGATGCAGATAACACTGGGAGGCAAATTCTTGAGAGCACTGTTGGTAATGGTCTCGATGCCGGCTGCCTTTTTGCTTTTCAGGTGCTTTATGATGTCCAATATCTCAGAGGTGCCAATGACATCAGGAAAGCCAAGAGCGCGCTGTGTGTGGCCATACCTATCACACACGTCCTTGACCTCACGAGTGATATTGACCAGATCATCCTCTTTGGGCGTAGAGAAATGACTCATCAATGAATCGGCGATAACTTGTGCTTTGTCCTGGTCATTGCTAACGAAATCGCCACCCTGTGTAAGCAAAGGAGGAAGAACAATAGTCCTTTTGCTTTTAAGGGCCCTGACCATACTCCAGAGAGAGTTATCCTGGACAGACAGACTTTTATCTTTGTCGTTCCATCTTTGATTCCTTAAATCCTTAATCTGATCACTTACCTTGCGGGATAGCCTATTGTACTTCGTCATGAAGTGGAGAAACCTGGTACGCTGCCAAAGTCTTCTGAAGTGTTTTTTTTCGTGGATGAGTTCCCTGATGGAGGGAGGAAATTCCAGATGCCGGAGTAACACTAGCATTTGTAGCCATGTTGATGTAGTGAGTGAACTTTTTGATATTTTCGTAAATGTCACTGCTAGTGACGGGATCCTGATAGGGAATGTTACTGCCGTTCATAAGTTCTCTAAAAAATTTCCAGTCCTGCTTATAACGAAGTTTTTTTCTCAGGTCGATATTTATCCCCTCAAAATTTAGTGCAACTGGTAGGTGATCAGATGATAAGGCATTTACTGTAGAAATATTGTAGGGTTTGAAAAACCGTCTGAGAAGAGCAATGTTGAGCACGTCACTAGCAGGAGAGTGATCACAGTAGTATGTATCTTCAAGAGGGCCAATAACGGAAGTGTCGATCTGACCTACCATGTAACTATAAAGTACCAAGCCACTTTGATTAGTGCATCTGGAGTTCCAGTGTGGGTGTTTCGCTTTCAAATCGCCCGCCATAACGACTGGGGTGGGCCCAGACAGTAGTTCATCTAAGTCGCAAAGGTCTAACTTGTGCCTGGGTGGGTTGTATAGGGAAGAAAACCTGACCTCTCCAACATCAGCATCTTTGATGACAATGGTAACTGCTTCCATATTGACAAGGTTAGGTGTGACAATCTTTGTGTGATTAATACCTCTTTTTACAACAATAGCTACACCATTGGAGCCTGGATCTGAAGCTTTTTTAAAAGGCCTATCTTTCCAGTAAACATAGTACCCTGGTAGATTGAAAGCCTTACTCTGTTTGAGATGGGTTTCGCACAAGAAGGCAACTATAATGTTCCAGCTTGTGAGGAAATCGTAGAACTCATGACACTTGCGAGGGATGCCCCTCGCATTCCATATAGTGCAACGTAGCTTACCTTGATTTATTACTTTGTACGGGTGTCTATCCATGATTATTGTCTTGTCTCCGTTTGAGTGGTCTGCAGCAACACTTTGCCACTATCCTTTAACATATTGATTAGGTTACCCAAATACCTTTGAATTTTAACCAATTCATCGGGGTCAGCGACTTCCTTACCAATAGAAGCAGAAGCAAGGGATGCAAAAGTTCTTCCTTTAGCTACTTTGGAAGTTCTATACTTTTTAACTTGTGGGTATTTGGAACACTCAGTATAACTCGATGTGTGCTGGCCTTCAGATCGAATACATTTAGGAGGATCTTTACCTTTTATATTGGTGCAGTCCCTTGACTGGTGGCCGCCCGCGCACTTTTTGCAACGCGGCGACTCGGTGCAGCCCTGGGAAACGTGCCCAAACCGTAAGCAAATGCAGCAAACCTAGGGTCCAAACAAGCATCCCTGTAGGCCCTTTAGCAGGACACACTTTTACCGTCAGGTGCTAGCAAAGACTCCTTTGCCGACTTCAACATGGTTATTTTGGACGATACCATCATATATAAATGTATAGAACTGGGGAGGGGTGGAGTAACCTCGCAGCTAGGTGTGTGCTAAAGAAGCCGTCCTAAGAAGGACGCACTTAGCTTTAAGAAAAAATGAACAAGTCAGGTTTGCGAGAAAATTAATTCTATGCACGGACCCACTCGTGAATGATTAGAATAATAATAAATTGGAGTAATAATAGATGATATGAAAAAATGTCCTTAGTTAGGTTTGCGAGGAAATTAATCCCAACGCCAGGGACCCAGAAGGGTAATGAGCGTCTTGATGTTCTGATTTACGGGAATATTAATTCCAACACCAGGGACCAGCACATAAGACGTAACAGGAGGTGAGTATCGCCTTGAAAAGGGCGCATCGTGAAATGAGAGTAATGAAATGATACCTGAAAAAAGAGTAGAGTGACGCCTTGAAGAGCTAGTCCGTTTTGATCGTACTGATCGTCCTGACCGTCCTCCCAGATGATATCATCGTTGATACCCCCGTAAAATTGTTAATCGACAATCGACAATCGAACAGTGAAGTGTACATTTGTTAGGATGGGACGAAAGCAGCGCTTTCACAAAGCTCATCCAACCAGAATAAACTCCAAACGAAATAAACTGAGGTAGTCAAGAAGCCTAACCAACCCAAACAGTCTTCCATATTATACAAAAAAGAAAATAAGATTGACGATTGTCAGAAACAAAATACAAATGAAATAGAAAAATACAAGGAGAAAGAAGATTATCACATCTTCCAGTAGTCTAGGAAAGAGACGTTGCTAATATCTTCAAAATTGATGTCAAGAATGTGCCTCGGTTTACGATACTTCGTATGCCAGTTCATATTCATTGAGTTCTTCAGTATCCCTTTCACAAGCTTATTGTCGTGAGACTTCCTCTTCTGTATCATAATCAAAGGAGATCCTGTATAAACTTTCCGATATGGGCCATGTTTATATCCAAGTAGATGGATTGGTTATTCACCGTCCTTCTGTCCAGCTGGGCAATGGTCCTCAGGGTAACATTCTGGAATGACTGTAGTTCACTCCATCTGGTTTTACAGATAGTTGGCCACGCAGGCATGCCATAGAGAAGTATGGTCCGGACAATCGATTTGTACAGAAGTAGCTTGTTGTCAATGCTGAGGGCGCTGTTGTAACCCATGAGAGCTATGATACTGTACTTAGCCCTCTTCGCTTTGTTCAGAGCATAGGAACTATGCTGGTTCCATGAGAGTCTTGAGTCAATGATAACTCACAGATACTTGTTCAGATACAGGTTCAGAGGGGTGCTCAGGTCTTCAACGAGCCTCCATATCTGCATCGGACAAGAGTGGGCAGCAAGAAAACCAAACTGCTCTTCCCGAAAAAGGTCATTTGCTAGACAGTGATCTTAGAATCTGACGAGGATCGTTCTCTCCAACACCTTGGACATCGTGGGTAGCAGGCTAGTAGGTCGGTAACTCGCCGGAATTGCAGTATTTTGCCCCTGCTTGGGGATACTCAACACAATAGATTTCTTCCAAGCCACAGGGAAATAAGAAAATTTACAGCAGTCGCTAATGATCTTGGTGAGAAAGTCAATAAAGTTCTTCGCGAGATTCATAAGGGCGTTATTACTCACCTTGTCTTTTCCTGGAGCCTTCTTCTTTTTCAGTTTACTTATGATGTTCGCGATCTCTCCAGCCTCGATGTTGTACTTCGTTAAATGCTGCGGGACTTAATCAAAGTTGACAATACCTTCTTCCACACGCTGAGACATGATTTGGCTCTCGGGCTTATCTTTGGTAGGAGTAACAAACTGCATTTCCAGTGAATCTGCAATGACTTGGGCCTTGTCCTGATCAGTTTGGACATAGTCACATTGTGTAGTACATAGTGGAGGAAGCATATCATTCTTCCTCTTCTGTAAAGCTCTGACCATATTCCAAATGGAATTGTCGCGAGCCGACAAGCTTTTGAGTTTTTCATTCCATCTAGTGTCGCGAAGCTCTTTTATCTCCTCTTGATCTCTTTGCACTAACCTGTTGTACTTGGTTTTGAGCCAAGGTTCACGATAGCGTTGCCATAGTCTACGAGTCCTGTTTCTTTCAGAAATTAGGCGTTGGATTCCAGGACTCAGTTAGATTCGATGAGGAGGTTTATTCTCTGATGGATACTTACTAGCTTCTATGGCACTGTTAATACATCTGGTGATGTTTTCAACACGTTGATTGATGTCCTCTGTACAGTAAGCAACGTCGGGATGGCAGCCATATTCCTTAAGAATATCTTTGTAGAGCTTCCAGTCTTGATGATGTATTAGTTCCTCTCGGAAATTTATGTCGACATTTTCAAAGTTCAACGCCACAGGCTTGTGGTCAGAATACAGGTCATCAATCGTGAAGATATTGTACGGTTTGAAGAAACCCTTCAAGAGCGAGATGTCCATAACGTCACTACTAGGAGAGTGGTCGCAGTAGTAGGTGTCCTCCACAGGTTCAGCAGCGATGATATCATCTCTACCTTGTATGTACCTATAGAGAATCATGCCGTTGTAATTCTGCGTTCTGGAGTTCCTGCTCCGGTGTTTGGCATTTAGGCCACCAGCTAGGACGACTGGAGTGTCACCACTGAAGAGGTCATCAAGCTCAGTAATGTCAAGATAGTGTTTAGGTGAATTGTAGATCACCACGAACTTCACTTCACCACAGGAGACGTCATTGATAATGATGGAGGCCGATTCCATACCTGCATAAGACTTGGAGACTAATTCTTGGTGTTGAATTCCCTTCTTAATGATGATCGCGGCGCCCCCAGAAGCACATCTTGCAGTAATTGAAGCCATTCGATCCTTACGGTACACACAATAGCCATGTAGCTTGAAGTCTTGGCTTGGTTTGAGATGAGTTTCACAAAGGAAAGCAACGTCGATGTCTTGCTTTAACAGAAAATTGTGAAACTCGATACGCTTTCGGGGAATGCCCCTAGCTTTCCATACCACGCACCGAAGTTCACCTTTGTTGATTACAGTATAACGTTGTGCAGCCAAACTAAATTTAGTTGGTCGTAAGGAGCCCACTCCACTGTGGGTAACTTTTGCCTAGATTAGAAAACAGATGAAAGATACGTCCTAATTGCTTATATATATCTGGTAGGTCGTTGATGTTGAGGCCTTTATCTTCCGGCGTAGACACAGCAGCAACATAGGAATTGCCTACTGTCACTTTAGAACTAGGCATCCTTTGAACCTGGGGGTATTTTAGACATTTCGTGTAACTTGAAGTGTGCTGTCCACCACATCTGATACACTGTGGGGCGTCCTGTCCTTTGATCCTGGGGCAATCTCTTGACTGGTGCCCCTCAGCACATTGTGAAATTGTTATCGACAATCGACAATCGAACAGTGAAGTGTACATTCGTTAGGATGGGACGAAAGATGCGCTTTCACAAAGCTCATCTAACCAGAATAAACTCCAAAGGAAATACACTGAGGTAGTCAAGAAGCCTAACCAACCCAAGCGGTCTTCCATATTATACAAAAAAGAAAGTAAGATTGACGATTGTCAGAAACAAAAAACAAACGAAATAAAAAAATACAAGGAGAAATAAGATTATCACATCTTCCAGTAGTCTGGGAAAGAGACGTCGCTAATATCTTCAAAATTGATGTCAAGAACTTTCCTCGGTTTACGATACTTCGTATGCCAGTTCATATTCATTGAGTTCTCCAGTATCCCTTTTACAAGCTTATTGTCGTGAGTCTTCATCTTCTGTATCATAATCAAAAGGAGATCCTGTATAAACTTACCGATATGGGCCATGTTTAAATCGAGGTGGATGGATTGGTTTTTCACCGTCCTTTTGTCCAGCTGGGCAATGGTCCTCAGGGTAACATTCTGGAATGACTGTAGTTCACTCCATCTGCTTTTACAGATAGTCGCCCACGCAGGCATGCCATAGAGGAGTATGGTCCGGATAATCGATTTGTACAGAAGTAGCTTGTTGTCAATGCTGAGGGCGCTGTTGTAACCCATAAGAGCTATGATACTGTACTTAGCCCTCTTCGCTTTGTTCAGAGCATAGGACATATGCTGGTTCCATGAGAGTCTTGAGTCAATGATAACTCCCAGGTACTTGTAGTTGTCCATCCAGTCCAGTTTCTTATTAAACAGAACAAGAGAATCTGGGGGATGCTTGAGCTTCCTATCGAGGTACAAAGCCTTGCACTTTCCGATGTTAAGGTTCAACTTCCAGCATTTAAACCAGTCTTCGAACTGTTTCAAGGCGCACTGCAGCCGAGTGATAACGTGAGCCGGCTGGTGTGCCCATGTCATAATGGCAGTGTCATCCGCATAAAAATACAGATTACAATTATCGGGTTTTGGGAAATCATGTACAAAGTAAATAAATAGCATAGGCCCGAGGACAGAACCCTGAGAGACACCGGCCTTTACAACACGGGGTGTGGAAAGATTTTCTCCAACCTTGGCTTGATAGGATCTGCCGTCAAGAAAGGATTTCACCATCAAGATCAAATCGGCAGGGAACCCGTCTCTGATCATTTTGTAGACAAGGCCCTCATGCCACACTTGGTCAAAAGCTTTACTGACATCGAGAAATACCACCCCACAGTACCTGGATAGGTTCAGGGGGGTGCTCAGGTCTTCAACGAGCCTCCATATCTGCATCGGACAAGAGTGGGCAGCACGAAAGCCAAACTGCTCTTCCTGTAAAAGGTCATTTGCTAGACAGTGATCTTGGAATCTGACAAGGATCGTTCTCTCCAACACCTTGGACATCGAGGGTAGCAAGCTAATAGGTCGGTAGCTCGCGGGAATTGCAGGATTTTGTCCCTGCTTTGGGATACTCAACACAATAGATTTCTTCCAATCCACATGGAAGTAAGAAAATTTCCAGCAGTCGCTAATGATAATGGTGAGAAATTCAATAAAGTTCTTTGGGAAATTCATAAGGGCGTTATTACTCACCTTGTCTTTTCCTGGAGCCTTCTTCTTTTTCAGTTTATTTATGATGTTGGCGATCTCACCAGCCTCGATGTTGTACTTCGTAAAATGCTTCGGGACTTCATCAAAGTTGTAAATACCTTCTTCCACACGCCGAGACATGATTTGGCTCTCGGGCTTATCGTTGGTAGGAGTAACAAACTGCAGTTCCAGTGAATCTGCAATGACTTGGGCCTTGTCCTGATCAGTTTGCACATAGTTACCTTGTGGTGTACGGAGTGGAGGAAGCATAACAATCTTCTTCTTATGTAAAGCTCTAACCATACTCCAAATGGAATTGTCGCGAGCCGACAAGCTTTTGAGTTTTCTAAATTGTTATGATCACCACGTTTGTATATACCCCAGAATACAAATAAAGCACCAATGGGAGGCCAGCGCCAATTCTTGAACGCAGATTGGCTACTGTATCCATTACAATACGAACATAGGAGCAGAAACAATGATATGACGTCATCACTGCTCTAATCTTCCATTGGTTCAGTGGATTTTTATATCATTCACAATTTGTAAATAATTTCACCGCGATTAAAAGCACAAAAAATTTTTCTATTTTTTGTTACTTTAGGAAAACTGTCTATAAAATATTAATCACTGAAAAGTCACTTTTGGAAAAAAAAGTCACTAGAAAATTTTAGTCGCTAAAAACTCACTTCTGGAAAATAAGTCACTAAATCTAGTGACAAAGTCACTGACTTGGCAACACTGGAATTATGTGAGTATCATTATCATGACATTTGATTTTAATGGTCTCCTTCCGACAGTGTTGCCAGACTTTCTGGTGGCACCTCCGCTGGATTTCAGAAAAAAATCCGCTGTTTTCCGCTGACTTTTACACAAAAACCGTCGAAAATTCCGTTGGACATTTTAAAGAAAAGAAAGACTATCGCATCTTAAAAAATCACTTTTTATTAATCAAAAGGTATTTCCAATGAATTAAGCATATCTTTATATTCTGTAAAATCGCTTCCTTCATACATTTTTTTATCAAATTTTATAAGAATGTTTTCAGAGGGCTTGAAGTTTACACACGTCATATCATTTCGCTTTAAATGATATCTTACATTCATGATGGCATTTACCATTTGAACAGACAGACTGTTACGGAGCTTGCTTTTAATTATCCCAAACTGGGAAAAAGCTCTTTCTACTGTGGCACTGGAAGTTGGTAGCACTATAAATTTTAATGCTAAATCGGCAACGCGTCCAAATCTTTTATTACCTGCAGCGTCACGATCACTGTTAACTTCACCCCAAAATGCTTCTAGTGAAGTAGCATGGTTCCATCTTTTACTTGGTAAAATTTCCCATTCACGTTGTATATCAGATATTTTACCAGGATCTGATGTTGCCAGTTTTGCCAAACTGGTGATTGGAGGTTTGACGTGCGAGCAAGCAATACGCGGGCTTAATATTGACGACTGTTGTAGCAGTGAAAGATTTTCAGGCAGTCTTTGCTGAATTTCCCTACTCAGTTCTTTTAAAAAATCTCGACATCTGGTTCTCACATCTGTTAAATCTTCAAGGCGAACATTTGATGCCACAAGGTTGAATTCATAACCGAAATTTATAACAGATGAATGCATCAAAAAATTTTCAAATTCAAATGACAGCAGTCTATCATCTGCTACTCTGTCCAGCCTAGATGGTACAACAATTCTCTGCAACAGCTGCTTGTACAAAAGAAATAGGTCTTCGAATAGTTTCTGTGAATCAGCATGGTCACTCTGAAATAGTTCATTCACCCGGCAAACATCTTTCAGAACATTTCGCAAAACTATCATATACAGCTTATATGGCAAGCAACCCATAATGTTACACAGATTATGTGCAGCATGGCAGCCGTCCTGGTCCCTCGCCAATTGAAAAAGCATGTGTATTTCGTCCCATTGATGTATGATAGTCGTAACTGCTTCCCTTCTTGCAAGCCAACGTGCACCACTGAGTTTAGCAATTTTCTTGGGTGTCATGTTCTCATTTATTGCTGCAAACAATTTCCATGAGATCTTTTTGTGCTAAATGAAAACCAGTTGTGTGTCTCTCGAACTAGGAATTCTAGTGATGGTAGAACCTTTTCACATGCCTTTTCAGCACAATGGTGCAGTGAATGACAGACTTGTGGATTGACGAATAGCGAATCCGAAAAACTAGGATCTAGCAGATCCAGTAGTTGGGGAATTCGGCCTTGTTAATGTTCTCGAAATTGACATCCAAAATATGACGGGGTCTTCGAAACCTGAGGGAACTCCTGATAGTGAGTGGGTGATCCAGGATACCAGCAACCTGGGTATTTTCATGATGTTCCATCTTGGGCAGCATGTTCCTGAGGAGTGTTTGAACATAGGAACCAATATGGGTCATCCCCAGATCTTCATAGATAGAGAGATTGTTGGCAACTCTTCTGTCAAGTTGAGCAATGGACCGGAGGGTAACATTTTGAAAGGTCTGAAGATCTTTCCATCTCGATTTGCAAATGGAAGCCCATGCAGGCATACCGTGAAGCAGAATGGCACGAATTACTACCTTGTATAACAAGATATATACCAGCTTTATATACCTAAGACATACAAATAAAGCACCAATGGGAGCCCAGCGCCGAATTTCGAAACCGGATTGGATACTGTATCCGTAACAATAAGAGCATAGGAGCAGAAACGATGATATGACGTCATCACTGCTCTGTTCAATTGCCCAACCAATCATGAAAAAATTGTGTAAAAAAAATTGTAGGAAGTTCTTTGGAAAAATTTTTGACCGCGATTTTTTCCGCTGTAATACTTTTCCCGCTGTTTCTCCGCTGCAAATTTTTTTTCCCGTTAAATTTAACGGGAAATCCGCTGATCTGGCAACACTGTTTCACGGTGCGTCCTTTTCAGGGCCTTCTGTTACGTCTTATTTGCT
>JAHWFO010006395.1:0-14671 GCA_023313115.1 Rhysida immarginata
AACTCTGTTCTCCCTTTGTTGTGTTGTAAAGTCTCTACCAATTTTATTGAAATATAAAGCTTAGGCCGAGGGCGCTGCAGGTCACTGGGACAAAGCAAGGCCGCTCTTCAGGCAAAGATGCCCAGCATCTGATTCCTAAATGTCAAAAAGCAACGATTACGAAAATTTACAAGAGATATGGGGGGGGGGATCCTTTAGCATTGTGATAATTGTGTTTATCCTGGCTACGTTGAATCAGAAGAGGGGTAGTTAATATTACTGAGAATTGATGACTTTATAAACAATCGAACTTAGGATATAAAATACAATTGAAAAACAGAAGGTATACGTAGAGAAGAAAAGTAATGTGAGACAGGGTTATGTTTAGGGATGTATAAAGAGTAAAAGAGTACGAAGAAACCATTTTTGTAATTTATAAATCCGGTTAAGGTTAATGATAGTGGTATGACTACAGAAAATTAGACCGTAGCAGATTGAGGAGTGGATCCAAGAGTAATAAAGTAATAAGAGAATATGTGGGGGAAAATAGAAAAGTCTGGAGATGATAGCTTGTTTCCTATTGAGTTTAGATAATAGGGATTCAATGTGAACATCCCAGGATAAATCAGGAGAAAGTGCAAGGCTAAGGAAGGAAAAAGTACTGGTGGTTGAAATAAGTTTATTACCATAATAATTAGGCGGAGAAAAGAGAACATTACGCTAGTAGAACACCAATTTTTTTTTTTTTTATAAAGTCATTTAACAATACATTCAACTTATAATGTACAATGCAATAAATTCACCATCACCTAACAGAATTCATTTGCACAAAAATCAAGGATGAAAAACATGAGTTAAGTTTTATCGATATTAAGTACTAGTGAGTTTTCAGTGATCCACAGTCTCAATTTAGTAAGCACTTCATTAAGGGAAGTTAATAAGAGAGAAATATCGTTATTTGATGACAATGTTAGCCTATACAATTATTCTAGAAGTGTTCAGAGCAAAAGGTAAGTTTTTTTTTTAAAGAGATTAAAAAATAGAGGAAAAAGGATTGACCCCTGAGGGACTCCACAGCTCCTGATTAAAGTTGGTGAGGATTTACCCAGATGTGAAAGATAATGCACCCTATCGGATAAAGCTGTGGCCACACAGAGCGCGACGGATGGGACGGACGCTACGCGTCCAAAAAAATTGCGCCTCTGTTTGCTAATAAGTGGCCACACAGAACTGAGGACGCTACGGACGCGATGTACTGGACGTTTGGACGCGTCGCGTTGCGGAGATATTTCCTGGACGTCCAAAACGTCCGTCATGAGCTACGGCCACACAGAGCGCGAAGAACGCGACG
The DNA here is from genome assembly GCA_023313115.1 of Rhysida immarginata. Classification (NCBI taxonomy): domain Eukaryota; kingdom Metazoa; phylum Arthropoda; class Chilopoda; order Scolopendromorpha; family Scolopendridae; genus Rhysida; species Rhysida immarginata. Next base: position 1,331 of record JAHWFO010006395.1, read on the forward strand.
GATGGGACGTTCTGGACGTTTTATTTGCGCAAATATATTCTGGACGTCCTAAAAGCCCGACGTGGATGGGCATGCGCAGTAGACCAGCAATGGTGAAGTGTTTATCGCCTGCTGCTAAATCTACAGCCATACCGAGCCAATGCGATGGATGCTATGTTCGCTCCGATTTGTTTAAACTCTTTTGTTTCATTGCTTATTTGAAGATTTACGTAAAGAGAGGATAAGTTTAAGTTTATAAGAAATAATGTTTATTACAATTATAATGAATTAATATAATTAATATTTATTGTGTAATTATTGTAATTAATTAATAATATTACGATATAACTACGGTATAATTATGCACTATGTTTTTTATTCATAGTTATTTCGGAACGATATGGACAGAGGCTTTATAATACCATATATTAATTGTTTTGTTTTTTGTTCCTGTCTTTTTTCAAAGTATATTTTCCAATCTCGTTGCGGCCGGCCAGGTGGCCGAGAGGGCTAGGGCGTAGGCTTTCTAGTTCTCTAGTCCGCCTGGCCGCGGGTTCAAATCCCGCCGTGGGCATGGATGTTTGTGTTTGTCCCGGGCTGCGTACTGTTATAACTTGTGTAAAAGGCGCAAAATGACCTTTGTAGTCGAGGCCAAAATTTCTAGAACCCCCCCCCCCAATCTCGTTGGTTTGCTGTCTATGTGAAGCCACTATTTTTTATTCTTTTGTTTATACTTCTTTTAATGAATTATGCATTTGTATTTATTTAACCAAATAATTATTTTTTTCCAAAAAACATGCATTCAATTGCTCTAGAAACGCCATAATCGTAGAATATTCACACGATTGAAATTACGGAAGCTGCAGGTGATGAGCATATCGCCATTGCTTTTCTACTCCGAATGCCCGTCCACGACGGACGTTTTGGACGTCCCGAAAATATTTGCGCAAACAAAACCCTTCTCGACGCGTCTAAACGTCCAAAATGTCCAGAACGTCGCGTCCGTAGCGTCGCAGCAGTGTGTGGCCACTTACAATGTGAATAGAGGCGCAAATTTTTTGGACGTGTACGGCCGTCCCGTCTATTGCGTCCGTGGCGATTTGTGTGAAGGCATCTTATTTTTTTGCTTTCGGTGATTTCAATCATGTGAATATGCTACAATTATGGCATTTCTGAGCAAATAAATACAAAAGACTACAAAATAATGGCTTTACATAGATAGCATACTATCTAGTTTCATCGTTTATTCATGTATTTTTCAAATTATACTTCAGGAACAAAAGTCAAAGCAAGTTATCCCTTTATCTTAATATTTGGCATTGTAAATCCTCAGTCCATATCGTTCCGAAATACTATAAAAGAAAAAAAATATTTGGCATAATTGTAATAAACATTGTTTCTTTACGTTGTGACGTGCCAGTGTACTGGTAGTCACTTGTTGTCCGAGAGAAGAGAGAATGAAGGGGGAAATATCTTTGGAATTTATTTGCATATTTACGTATTAGTGTTAGGTAGCCAAGAAATCCGCTATATGGTTTGTAGCTGCTGTTGTAAGTGTTGTTTTGTCATTATGTTAAGGATATAGGTGGTTGTTTTAGTCATTTGTTGTTAGCGTGTGAGCGATCGTAATTAATCCTCTGTTGGAAGCTGCGTTTGTTAGGAGTTTTTCCGAGAAAATCGCCTCAGCTTCCAACAGAGGATTGCTGCGATCGTGTTCAGTGAAGTATTTTTACGTCATGGTTTTGTTGAATGTTATTTTTTTTATTCCTTTTTTCTCTATATATAAAAAAAAATTCTGACCGGGAGTGGTATAGTTGTGTTTTTCTGCTCAGGTCAATTTCCCTTGACTATATCGTTTGAAACTGAAGATATGGAGAGGGAGAACATCTATTATTTAGCTTATAAACATTTTATTTGTAATATGTCTAATGTAATTATGCTGTTTATTATTCTGCGCTGGACACCGAACCTGGATACATGATGAATTGTCGTATGAGTACTGGACCTAAGTTGTTTAAATGGAAGTCGAAGCAATGACGCCGCCATGATGTCGACAAATATGATAACGATGATGGAAATAGCAGTTCATCCGTCATTGGAGTCGGTAATGCTGATGTTTTGAAGATTATTGGTGAGTGCTTGGACTATTATTATAACAACGTGCGGAGAATTAAACGAACACTCGGAACGTCTAGTTCTAGCGTGCCGACGGTCCTCCCGCCGCGAGCAATCGCCACGAACATTCTAAGTGTCGTCACTGCACCCACACGCTGTTTACAGCGTAGCTCTCAAAAGAACCCAGAACTGTCAGCTATTTCCGCGACTTTTTAAGCATGCTGTTTACTCTGTTTATAGTTATAATTATAAACTGTTAAGTCAGGGTATTAAGCACTTAGTTCAAAAATATGTATCGGTCACGCTGTACGCAGGTAACTCAGTCAGAGGAAAGTATTGCCCAAGTTCGTTGCATCAGTAGATTCTATGTTTTAAAAATAAATCACTGAAAACGGTGACGGAACTTTCGACTTTCCAGTGGCCTCTAAGTCGCGTTCTCCCGTGCTGGCCAAGAGGGGTCTCTGCACCTCTCCCCTAATTGCCCTAGCTAAGGAGGTGCGCTACGCCGACATGCGTTAATGAAGAAGGAATACTTATGCGGGAGCGCGCGGAGTTTCCTGACAAATGTGGCTAGGAGTTTTATACTCCCTCAGTAATGATGTTGGGACCTCCATGTATGTAGGCCTTGATCTATTTCTGAACCCGAGTGCCGGTAAAGCTTTAGTTTGTAAGTCGGATCTTCCACTCTGAATAATGTCAATGTTCTCTTGTTGTATTTTGATATTTTAAGGGGCCCCTCTACTTAATATGATAAGCGTGTCAAAAGTTAATATGTATAATGTTGATGGATTTTTAAGTCTAAATGGAAATAAAGAGTTATAATGCATTGGATATCACGTTGTCAAGGAGCATTTCGTAGTAATTGGTCTCGAACTCTTAGCACCCCTTACCCAACGCCAACCTCGTGTTCGAGTTTGACGGAACCATAACGATTGTGGGGGGTGGGGACGCTACAACGTAAAATTTTAAATAAGCAATGAAATAAACAGATTTGTATACAAATCAGAGCGAAAATAGCATCCGTCGCGTCCGTCGCGTAGCGCTCTGTTTGGCCGTACCTATGGACGGGGATGCGCAGTAGTGATGTGCTCATCGCCTGCAGCTTAATATTTTACTTTCGGTGATTTCAACCATGTGAATATGCTACGATTATGGCGTTTCTAGAGCAAATAAATACATATTCCTTGGAAAAAAAATAATTATGTACTTAAATTATTGTTAATATTAATTAATTAATTACTTAATTAATTAATTAATATTAATTATGTACTTAAATTACTGTCCATGTTAATATGGCGTCTGGGTCAGTAACACGTAGTTGAGCTCCGCTGGGAGTGAGCAGTTTCAATTGATAATCAACCTTATGGAACATTGAACATTGATAACTCATTGCTAGACTGTTGTTTTTCTTCCTTCAGCTTTAATTGTTTGTTTTTCTGATTTGTTTAATTGCGACCTACCTAGCGAGGAAGCCTTCGTGATTCAATCAACGTAAAAGCTCAGATGATTTTTCACACAAGCAACGCATTTTCGTCATTTCTTAATGTGCATTCGATCCCTGATACATTTTCTATGTAAGTTGGCTTACTTCTTTTATCAAAGAAAGTAATTTCTCTGATTTAATAGTACTGTACGTCTAGATAAATTAATAGTTTTATCATAATGCCACGTGATCCTGAAAAAACTCGAACAGCTAATAAACCCGGAAACCCTCGAATGCTGCCTTTGGATTCTCCCGTGAAGGCTCCCGACGAGCCCATTTCAGTGCTTATTGAAAAAAGCATTTTAAACTATTTTAGTGATCCGAAAGTAATAGATCCAATAGTGGCATTAATTATGGAAAAAATTTCTGATGAACTGGACCGTAAACTCAGTGCTATTACAAATAAGTTAGATCCTCTTCTTGAGAAAATGGAGTCTACGACGTTGCGCCTGCAAGAGATTGATAACCAATTAACTTTATTAAAAAATCAGATTGATACCGTCGAATCTACCCTTTATTTGAATGGTAAATCCTTAATTGACATGGCATTTTCGAAGATCGATGATATTGAGCAACACTCCAGACGTTCAAGCCTTCGTATATTAGGTGTTCCTGAAAAACCGAAGGAGAATCTAGTTGAAACGATTGCTGATATTTGTGTAAAAAATTTAGACACCACCATTAATGATGCCGATGTCATTGCGGTCCATCGTCTTGGCCCGCGTAACTCTTCTGCTCCTCGCCCTGTAATAATGCGCCTTGCGTCAGCTACAGTGCGTGATATCATCTTCAAGAATAGGGGAAGATTGCGACAAACCCCCTACGTTTTATTAGAAGATTTGACGACTAAACGATATCAGCTATTGCGCGATGCTAAAACGAAATTCGGTGTCCGCAACGCTTGGAGCTTCGGAGGTCGGATCTTCGTTAAGAGTACAGATGGGAAACCTATGCTTATAACGTCAGAAGAGGACTTTAAATTGATTCCGGACATTATGTAGTTCTTTGAATCTACACCTCTTTTTATGGTTTTTATTACACTGGTTTAAATTTCCTGGTTCTCTCAAAGTACAGGTTCTATGTTACCATTGCTTTTGATATTTTTTTTTCTATTTATTTTTTATTTTTTTTATTTATTTTGGTTGACAATAGCTGATAATATTTAATAATGTCCTGTAATTAATTTTTAATCTCTAGGATACATGATTACATGATATAAGTATTTTTATATGTCTGATTTGAGTGTTTTCTTAATGTCTTAATATTGGATTGGGTAAGCAAGTGCTGTGCCCGAGCTATGTATAGCTTCAAACAATTTTTCTGTATATTGCGCTTTTCGTTGAGTTTTACTTTTCATTTTTTATTTTTTTTTTAATTTTAATTTTCTTGAGACTAGCTGCTCTCATCGCCCATCAAATCTTCGTTGTCTGTAGGTTACCGCAGTACATAACCGAGTGTTATCTGTAAAATGAACGGTACTAACTGTCAATTACCCCTGTCAATAAGTTATGTTAATACTTTGATACTGCAATCTACTGATATTGATCGCAATTTGTCTATTTTTTACTTAAACATTCGAAGCTTGGCTGCAAACTATCAGTCTATGCTGGCTAATCTTATTAATATTGCAATTAAACCTTCTATATTGATCCTGACTGAGACATGGAGCCGCGACCCGAATGACATTCCTATTCACCCCGACTATCAAGCGATATCAATAAATCGCAACAGCAAACGTGGGGGAGGAATCTGCATATATCTTTCTAAAAAGTTTAGTTACATCACCATCCCTGCTTATACATTAATTACTCCCGATTATGAGGCATTGACGGTAATGATTAACCGCCGATACACAATTTTATCTATTTATCGTCCTCCTACCGGAAATTTTGCAATCTTTTGTTCCTTCATATCTACTGCTCTTCTCGATTTGCAGCGGGTTGGCGAGGCACTCATATTGATAGGAGACTTTAATATAGATCTGAATAAGCCATCTTCCTCGCTTAGCGCATTTTTGGACCCAGTTATGCGATCTGGTTTATTGCCTACCACCTTTTTTTATTCCCATTACTCAATGCAGCATCATTCATATTCAGCCATAGATGGTTGTTTTTCAAATCTAAATTCTCAGTTATTCGGGGGTGCTCTTGATATATCGATCAGTGATCACTTTCCTTTTTTATTAATATTCAATTGTAACACATCTTTAACCCAAACAACCAATGTCTCCTACTCTCGAATAGTTACGTCCAATCGAGTATTTGTATTTGAGTCTTTTCTAATGGCCACCGATTGGCCGGCTGTCCTTACCGATGCAACTGAACCCAATCAGTTGTTGCGAAATTTTTTGTCGCATATATCCTTGGGCTACGATCGTTACTTTACTCGAATACCAACTAAGATCATCGCTGACCGGACGACTTTAATTCGTAACCCTTGGATAACTCCATATATCTTAAAGCTTACTAAAAAGAAAAATGCGCTGTACTTAAAATATCGTAGAAAACCTACCTCCATATTACGGAGGGAATTTAAGGATTTTTCAAATCATGTTAAGTACTTAATTAACCAGGCCAAATCAAAGTATTTTTCCATCCTATTCCAGCGTCTGCATGCAGCAAAAGTATTTTTCCATCCTATTAAAAGGCTTATCTCGTGGTACTACTCATGTCAACATCCCTTTTAAACACCCTGATGAAGTTACCACGTCAACCCTGACTGAGTTTTTGCAGACACTCCTTCCCTCAGCTGATCTTGGACCATCATACCTGAACTTTAATTCTTCGCTGAATGTCTCAGCTACACCTTCTGGCTTCTTCGCAATACCAACTACCGAGGAAGAGGTATGTGTGGTGATTTCGCAACTGAAACCCACTACTAATCCGGACCCTTTAGATCTTCGAGCTGATATTATTATCGCAGTGAAAAAAGCTATTGCTTCGCCATTAGCAGCTATATTTAATAGTTCCATTTCTTCGGGTGTCTTTCCTTCTCTCCTAAAATTAGCTCGAGTCACCCCGATATTTAAAAAGGGTGATCCTACGTTGTACAATAATTATAGACCCATAACCGCACTACCAATATTCTCGAAGATATTTGAAAAACTATTTTATATTCGCATTTCTCAATATGTTTATTTTAATAAATATATTAGTCCAAGTCAGCACGGTTTCAGCCCAAACAGAAATACCGAAACGGCATGTTACGAGTTATTGGAATTTATCTCTTCCGAAATGGCGAATAATAAACTTGCTGCCGCCTTGTTTGCGGATTTCGCCAAGGCTTTTGATACGGTTTCGATCAACCTACTTCTGTTGAAATTAACCACTTCATATAATATACGTGGTCTTCCTCTAGCTTGGATAGCCGATTTTTTACATGATAGGCAATACTTTTTGGTATATTTTGGGAAGTCGTCTGCAGTAATTACTAGGAATTTAGGGGTACCACAAGGCTCAATTTTGTCGCCACTCCTGTTTAATCTATTTATCAATGATCTCCCAGCGTTTTGTGCCCCTTTGAAAACTATAATGTACGCCGATGATGTTACCCTATTATTCTCCAACACGAATACTAACAATCTTATACAAGCACTTAATGAGGCATTGCATAAATTATATGTTTGGAGTAATGATAACGAATTGAGCATCAATGCTGACAAAACAATGGCTATGTTCTTTCATCAGCGTAATAAGCGCAATGTCCCAATTTCCCCGCCTATTTACTTAGGCGGCCGTCAGATTGCGATTACTAAATCTTTTAGATATCTGGGTTTAGTACTGATGCATGATTTATCTTGGGATTCACATATAGATATGCTTTTAATTAATCTCAACAGAAAGCAAGGGTTGATTTCCAGATTATATTATCTTCCTCACAACATTCTTTTGTTATTATACAACTCTTGGATTCATTCTAATTTATGCTATTGTATTATTTTCTGGGGATCAACCACAACCTTTAATCTTACTAGATTACTGAAATTACAAAAGTGGTTCTTGCGTACTTTATTAAATGTCCCAAAACGCTTTTCTGTCTCGCAAAAATTTGCACAAATAGGTATTTTAACAATCCACGAGATATACAAGATTCAACTTAGTTCTTTTATGTACAAAACTCAGAACGCGTTGTTGCAGATTACTACTCCAATAGTTATTACCTTAAGCCATGATTTGCACAATTATCCAACTAGGCAGGCGGGGGGTGTTTATTTCCCTGTATCTAGGCTTGGCTATCGTAACAGGAGCTTATCCTATGCAGGTGTTAAAATCTGGGCCACTATTCCGCCCACTATACGTACTTTGATGCCTTATGCAATATTTCGTAGAGCATTAAAGGGTTACATCACGTCTCTATAACTGGTTAACAAGTATTGTCTTTTATATTTTTTTTATTACTTTTTCTAAGTGACTTGATTATATTGTTTTGTCATTTTGCCTTGTTGTAATTATATACTCTTCCTTTCCTATGAATTGCAATGTCATTTATACTACGGTTTTATTTTTAAAAGATTTTTTATATGGTACCCAACGTTATTACTGTTTGCTTATTTACTGAAGGTCATTACTGGCAATTTAGTTTTTAGTTGGTCATAGTTGCCAAATAGGCAACTATTTTTATTTCAACCAAGGTAAAATGGTTATTAATTCCCTTTAAATTTATTCAAAATTTTTCATTTAAATTACGATTTAATCTTTGCCAGTATTGCATTTTAGCCCATCTTGTATGTTTTTTTAGTTTAAGTTTCTTTCTTTTTATAATGCACTAATATGTTTATTATTTGTTTGTTACACTTATTTACTACGCCCGCGTGGTCTAACTAGTCGGTCTAGGACCATACCTGACCCCGTAGGGCGTTACTGTAAATTTCTTAACCCTAATAAATAAATAAATAAATAAATAAATAAATAAATAATCATAAAGAAAGAAAAATAAATACAACTTTTAATTTATTAAGAATTAAAGAAGTATATACAAAAAAATAAAAATAATGGCTTTACAAAGGTAGAGAACTAACCAGTTTCAAAGTTTATTTCTGTATTTTTCAAAAGAATGCTTTGGAAATGACAGGAACAAAAATTAAAACAAATTATTCCTTTATCTTAATATATTTGGAATTGTAAAGCGTCTCTGTCCATATCTTTCGAAATACTATGAAAAAAATATTTGGCATAATTATATCGTAATATTTATAATTAATTACAATAATAATTATTATTAATTATATTAATTCATTACAAATGTAATGAACATTACTTATTGTAAATTTAAATTTATCTGTATATTTAAACTTCTTTTTACGTAAATCGTCAAATAAACGATGAAATATGCAGAGTCGCATACAAATCGGAGCGAACATAGCATCCGTCGTGTAGCGTTTTGTGTGGCCACCATAATTTGCACGGCCACACAGAGGTGCTACGTGTCCAAAAAATATGTGCCTCTATTCACAAAGTAAGTGACCACACAGAGCTGCGGACGCCACGGACGCGACATTCTGGACGTTTTGGACGTTTGGACGCGTCGCGGAGGGTTTTGTTCACGCAAATATTTTCTGGATGTCCGAAATGTCCGCTGCAGACGGGCATGCGCAATAGACTCGTAATAGGCAAATGCTCTAGGTTCAGTATTTGTTTTTACTGGTCTCTATCTCGAGTGCTAAAAATGTCATTTCTAGAAGAACTAATTGAAAGAGTCAGGCGCGGCCAGCTACTGGTTGGGTGACGGCCAGGGCTTGAGGGCCACCGCTGGCGGGACAGCTATTTCGGGCGCGGCTGTTGGGGGACTTTGGTCTGACCCATTTGCCGATTGACCATAACTGGTTTTCCAGCAGTTGGTGACAGCCTCTGGTTCGTTTATCCCCAGCAGCTCTTCCATCATGAAACCCCCCGTGCTTCGGAGGGCACGTTAAGCCGTCGGTCCCGGCTGCTACTGTCATCGCGTAGCAGTCGTTATTTAATGGGATGGCGCAAAACTCCCTCGTAGGAGTAGGTGCCGCAGATTATCGCAAGCGATAATCTACCCTCTGTACTAGATAGAATTGAAAGAGTTCGGAAATATCCGAGCCTGTGGAAGAAAAGCATAGATGAATATTTAACCAACAAATGAGAGATAATGCTTGGGAAAGGATTTCTCAAGAATTTAAAAAACCATGTACGTGTATTTCTAATTTTATATTAAAAAACTAAGATCAGTACATTGCTATCTAAATAACTTTTACATATTTCTAGTCATCTACAATGTGATACTTCATTTATTAATACCTACAAGGAGCATGAGATATTTTCTTTTAAGCCTGACTAAATTAGATGATAGAAAAATAATCATATGGAAAAAATATAATTACATGAATTCCCAGTCTTTAATAAGCCACGCAATTCACTACCTTTTGTTGCCACTCTACTCGGCCTTCTTCAGAAATAAAATAATCCATCAATGAATTTCTAACAAGAAGAGCCTCTTTCGTTGAATTCTTTGTAATGGCAACATTCATCGGTAATAAAGCGTTGGTCTGAATTAACTCTTCTTCAAGTGCAGAACTGGTTTGAGTTATCGACCGCCGCAAATAATTATGAAGAACAATAGTAGCTTGGTCAATTTTATCAGAGAGTTCAACATCGCATTCTAATGGGCGATGATACACCCTCCAAGTATTAGCAAGAATACCAAAAGCATTTTCAACCACATTCCTGCTTCTCGAAAGTCTATAATTAAAGATTCTTTCTGCCAACCTGAGTCTTCGACCAGTTCTTGAATAAGGCTTCATCAGGTACGTTCTCAGGAGGAAAGCTTCGTCACCAACTATGAAATATGGTAAAGGCACGTCCCCCCTCCCAAATTCTCATCTGGTGGTAATCCGATGTTTTGACCTGCTAAACGCTTAGCAATACTACTGTTGGCAAATACGTTTCCATCACTAACTCTCCCATATTGCCTTATATCTACAGTAAGAAACCTTTTATTAGCATCAACTAATGCTAGCAGAACAATAGAATAATATTTTTTGTAAAGGTGCCTTAATACGAATGTGTTTGCCATCAATCGCTGCAACGCAATTTCTAATCCTGTCTAATCGTGTCATTCCGCACATCCATCTCAGCATTCTCATTTCTGCCACCTTCATCCTTTGTATATTGGACTATTTTAGAGAGAGTGTTTCCATTCCATAGAGCATTGCAGGTCTCACCACCATCCTGTAAACTTTGCCCTTTAGACGCACAGTGATCTTCTTATCGCAGAGGATTCCAGAGGCTTCTTTCCAATTTTTCCAACCTGTCTGTCACTTCCCTACCCATCTCACTCCATTCATCAACTGTCGAACCAAGGTATCGGAAGTGGTCAGTTTTCCTGATTGCTGTCTCCATCAGTTTCACCTCCTCGTTTTTCTGGGCCTCTATGTTGCAGGCCATATATTTTGTCTTGCTTCTGTTTATTTTCAGTCCCCTGTCCTCCAATTCTCTAGTTTTTCTTCGGCCTTTGCTCTAGATCTTGCACATAAAACTATATCATCCGCATAGAGCATGTTCCAAGGCGCTTCTTCCCTGACTTTCTCTGATATGACATCTATCACTATGTTGAACAAGGAAGGACTACGCTACTATCTATCAAAGCTACTAGTTTCTCCCAGGCAGGTTCACACTTTCGCCTAAGGAACTGCGCCTCGCCTACAGCGGGGAACGCTCTAGCATTTTCTGAGTCATGGATACCACTCATCATAAAGACTTGGCAGGGTGTTTTACAGCCGGATGCCCTTCCAGACGCTAATCCTCCTCCTTTATCCAGCTTGGGACTGGGCAGTCTGCCATACGGTATCCTGGGCAGAGTTAAAATAATAACGTTTATGAAGGACAAAAATAAAGGAAATAATCATGCAGGTGAGCTTGATTATTTCTTTGCCAGTGCTTGTGAAAGCACTTAACTCCTCCCCCGCTATTAACAACTAAAAGTAAGAAGGGGCCTTATGAACGCTATTATAAATGCGGAAACGGAGGCCCTGCACAGCGAATTTGAGTCTAGCCCTCCGTCTTCTAGTGCCAGTGGAGAAGCATCAAATTTCTCTTATCAGCAAAAACCAATGTCTAGTTTTGATCATACATTATCTTACCCATCAGTGTATAATCAAAATCAGGCAGGTCCAAACATTATGCACGGAAGTCCAGAAAAAAGGCAGTTCATAAATTTATAGGGGTAACTATTTGTGAAAAAATAATAAAAATCATTATTAAATTGAACATTTTTAGGTCTAACATAGTAATAATTAATGTTTATTATAATGTATAGTAAATATGTGCACTCTAATAAATAATTAGAACGTAAATTTAATACATTTAACTTTTTTTATTTTAAAAATATAAGTGTAATAAATAAAAAATATTTAAGAAGAGAAAGTAAAAAGGACATCACAAAGGGAATAAACAATACGAGGTCTTTCGGTCATTTTATTTTCAAAGACCTTCCTCAGGTATAAAAAATCTTTTTGAAAGTTATAACTGAAAATCTTCTCTCAGTAAAAGATAAGAATATATGTTTAAATACATTGTTGAGAGGTATTATTTCATCAGTTGATTGTTTACATCATTAGTTGATCATTTCAAATTGTTACAATCAGAGAATATTTGTACATTGTTATTTATAATTGATTAAAGGTATATTTACATATTTTTATATTAAACTGATTATTTAGTGCAATAAAACTAGAGATTAGCTCTGAGATGTGTGTCCGGATAAATGGCATTAAGTCAAGACCGTTCACCGTGGGTGTTGGACTCCGCCAAGGGTGCGTACTGTCGCCCCTCTTGTTCATTATTTTTATGGACTGGATAGACAGGGGCAGCCGTGGCGATGAGCGTGTTTGTGTGGGCGACTGCCTGGTGGAGAGGTTGTTCTTTGCTGACGACCTTGTCCTCCTTGGGTCTTCTCCCACGAACCTTCAGCATGCACTAGACCGGTTTACATCCAAATGTGAAGAAGCTGGGATGAAGATCAGTGTGGCTAAAACCGAGGTTGTGGTCCTTTCAAGACAGCCTGCTCAGTGCGCTCTCCTTGTTAGGGGAGCCTCATTGAGACAGGTGGAGAAATTCAAGTATCTCGGGGTTGTATTCACGAGTGATGGACGGCAAGAATTGGATGCTCGGATCGGTGCAGCAAGCTGTGTCAGACGTGAACTGTGGCGTTCCGTGGTAAAGAAACGCGAGCTGGGCAACAAAGCCAAGCTCTCCGTCTTCAAATCTATCTTTGTGCCCATTCTCACCTACGGTCATAAGGCTTGGGTAATGACCGAAGAGTGCGATCGCAGGTACAGGCGGCCGAAATGAGATTTCTGAGAGGTGTGGCAGGTGTTACCCTACTAGATAGATTGTACAGCAGCACAATAAGGGAATCTTTAGGAGTTGAGCCGCTACTTCTCCGCATTGAGAGATCTCAGTTACGCTGGTATGGCCACGTGATACGGATGCCGCAAACTAGTCTTCTTAGGCAGTTGTTATTTTCCAAGCCGGTGGGTAAGAGACCAAGGGGTCGGCCTAGAACCAGGTGGCTAGACTACTTGGAGAATCTGGGTTCGAGTCGCTTGGTTATTACCAGGGAGGACATGCGCGTGATGGCGGAAGATCGCGATCGCTGGAGATTCTCCATAGGGCTGCTGCCCCCGCGACCCTAACGGATAAGCGGGTTTGAAAAGTAAGTAAGTAAGTATAGAATTATTTCTTGAAAATTAAACATAAATCTTTTATTCTTATGTCATTCTGTTTTAATTTACCTTAAAC
>JAHWFO010006401.1:0-11590 GCA_023313115.1 Rhysida immarginata
TTTTTTTTTTTAAAAAAACGGTGTCGTACGGAATGTACCCATCTTCTCCGAAATGGAGATTGAAAATGGAAATGCCTGGAGATTTTTTAAGTTGGTATGTAAAAAATCATTTTGAACGGATGTAAATTAATGATTGCCAATTTGCTCGGTTTTCATTTGTCTCTGTTTCGTTTATACATAGGTATTTTTTTTTTACTTTTTTATTTAATAATGCGGAATTTAAGTTTTTCTTGGATATACAAGAAAGCATAACGCTAGCAGGGTCTTGCTTTTATTTGGCATTTTTAGAGATTTGCAAGTAAAATTTTATAAATAAACATTGGTTCTAAATGCCTGTCCAATCATTGGTTCCATTTCTATTATACTATGAGTATTAGAAGTGCCATCTTCCTGTATCAATTAAAAAAAAGATATAAGTGAATGGAATATTATATATAAACTTTATATGCACTGAAGAGCCTTTATATTATGACCGATTACTAATGGGGTGAACTTAGCCGGCAACGATGTTCAGATACCTGATAGCTATCACAGATTGTTCTACGGATAATGGGTCTTAATGTATCCCATGAAAACCTGCTCAGAGCATCACACTCCCATTGCTGGCCAATATTCAGTTGATTTAGCCTTTGAATGTATGCGGTGTATATGGATTCGGCCATCTTCGTCATGCACTAGAATTCCTCGGAACTAGCGGGTTTGTTTGTTTTTTCAATCATCGATAATTTTCGTGCTCATCTCATTCGCTTTCATCGAATTGGAGTGACCAATTCATTCGCATTAGAAACGAATGGGTGTACGGCTATATAGCCCCAAAAATGGTTCGATGAACTGTGCAGTGTGAAGCATTGCGTCAGATATGACCGTGCGGTCGCTATGAACAATGTGCGATAGTGTCTGCTGGACTCTGGCTACAGCGATGATCTACATGTGACTGGAGGCGGTTCGTCGTTTGTCCATCTTTCCACCGCTGTTGATATACAGGGTGAGCACAAAGTCTGATAAAAAATAAATTAATAATAAAGATTGTTAGATAGTTGCATACGTTTTTGTATTATGATCTTCATCTTAAAACATCGTTAATACACTTCAATATGTGGTATCTTTCGTAGTCCTGAGAACATCTAGACGATATTCAATTTCTACGTATTCGCCAGCATGTCTTCTGTTACCTCGCCGTCAGAATCAACTCATGTCCCTTAAGGGGCTCTTTCTTCTTTGGGAAGTGGTGAAAGTGCAAAGTGCAAAGTCTTTCATTTTTGAACTGCAATTTTTCATCTTTGAACTGTAGGCGCTGCAACGCCTCTGGTGTGTGGTGACTCATGTGCGGGCGGACGCTATCGTACCCCAGAAGAGGGTCCAAATCTGCCATTCAATCCTGGTGTCGACAACAACTCCGGAATTCCTCTCCGACGGGTTTACCCAATTAGTCACGCGTTGGCGCAATGCGTGGAAAGGGATGGAGACTATGTCGAAAAGTGAATAGTGCATTACATAGAGGACAAATGTGAGTATAAGATACAAAAAGAATTTTGAAAATCAGTTAACAAATAAAAAAGTTACAGCCATGGAGACCTTATTTATCAAACGCCCCTCGTATCTTAGAATTATAAATACATATAGTTTCCATCAGTTTTCGTCGTATCATGCAAGAATATTTCTAGTATATTAATAGTTATACAATTGCGATTCAGAGTCGACCGTAATGAGCTCGTTGCCTCTACCAGTTGGGCCATTGTGAACACGGTACAGCATGGCTGTTACCAGGTGTTCTTAAAGACTACCAAGTAGTCAAGATGGAGGGCCAATTGCTAGAGGCAACGTGCGTGATACACGTGGTTCCTAGTTCGAGTCCAGGTCGTGGAACTTTTCCTTCAATTTTTTCTGACAATATCTCTTTAGCAACCTCTTGACATCATTCGCACAATTTTGTGCACGATACATTTGATCTCCACACGGTGTTCCAAACTCGCCAGGTTTCACTTTCTCTTTCATAATACATTTGATAATACATAAGGTAGGAGACTCCCTTCTATAAGTACGCTATACACGCTTCATCTACTGCATGCGCGTCAATAAAAGGAACGATAAGCTTCAGAATACCCTGATTTCTATAAATTTTCTTTCATATTACTCGGTGTTTTACATATTTAACACACACAATTCTTGGTCAATCGTGAACCACAAGTTGTACAAAAAGTTAAATTTTTCATAAGATAAACTGGAAAAGCTATTATAAGATATTTAAAAATATTTGATAATACGAGGTGCGTTTAGGTTCTAAAGTCTCCTAATTATTTTTGAAAAACTATTGACCCTAGAAAGCTGAAACGCCCGTCATTTGTCCACATAGTCAACCTCTAGTCCTACACATTTTTCACAACGCTGACGCCACGAATGCATCGCCGCTGCAAACGCTTCTATAGTGGTCTGTTTTGCCCACTGAAAAGCCGCTCGTGAGCAGAAGCTTTATTCTGTTCTTGCATAAGCGATTTTCCAGTAGACATAACTGGTTCTTAAAGATGCATTTGTGGCGGCCTACCAATCATGGCGTCAGCATTGTGAAAAATGTCTACGAGTAAAGGTTGACTATGCGGACAATTCACGGGAGTTTCAGCTTTCTAGGGTCAATAGTTTTTCAAAAATAAATTAGGAGACCTAAGAACTTGAAGGTAACTCGTATAAATGAAAATAGGAAAGAAACTTCCACAGCCAAAGCTCGAACAAAGATCCTTCGGCTAATTGCGCCGACACTCTAACCAATTAAATCACTGTGCATTTTATCACTATCTCGTATTAAGTTATCTCGTAAATTTGGGCTGGTTAGAGTAGATACCTGGTTCGCATGTCGAGACTATCCTTCCTCCTGGCGTAATTTCATTCTTAAGTATTTGATCATAGCCTCCTCTTCTCTTTCAAGAAAATTGTATTAGTATAAAAATAAATCCAGTTGCTGCTTCACATTGAAGCAGGAAAGCGTTACTCAGAAAGTAACTCTTAAAATAAACTATCCTTAGCATTGCAGAGTTGATATTCGTTATTATACAAAGGTTGAGTCAAAAGTAGTGGCCGATCAAACGCCCAGAAACCGGAGGCGCAAACTTTTAAATGGGCATCAGACAGGAACACTCATTGCTAATGTTCAAAGTAGAGTCCATCATGCTCGATGGTCTTCATCCAACGATCAGCCAGTTGGCGGATGCTCTCGCGAAACCACTCCTCCGGTTTCTGGGCGAAAAAGTCACGCACACGTCGTCTTCAACCTCATTGACATTGCCACGGACTTCAACCTCCACTCAGGAAGTGCGCCATGGACCGGAAGAGATGGTAGTCGGAAAGTGCCAGGTCGGGGCTGTTTGCCGAATGTGGCAAAACCTCGATGCTCTCCAACTCCTGCAACTTAAGCGATGTTCTTCGCGCCCGGAGCGATGGAGCATTGTCCTGCTGCAGGCTCTCTTTCGGTTGACCAGGGTAGGCTGCTGGACGAACAGGGCGACGAACATTCGCTCGAGCCTTTCAGCATACAGGTCAGCGGTGACACCACGACCATCACGGACCAGTCAAAGAGCACCAGACGCATGATCACCAGACGCAAAGCATGACCTTCTTCTCGAACTTGGCCCATGTCTCCAGACGAAAAGCGGGTCACCGTCGTGCTGTCCGTTCATTGGTCACACACTGACCTTCCACCTTACAAATTTCGGCGGCTGCTGCTTGCGCACTGGTCCCCTTTTTCCAATAGTGATGATTCATCTGATGAAGGAGCCCGCGTATCACCAATTTT
This sequence comes from Rhysida immarginata, assembly GCA_023313115.1. NCBI lineage: Eukaryota > Metazoa > Arthropoda > Chilopoda > Scolopendromorpha > Scolopendridae > Rhysida > Rhysida immarginata. The sequence continues at coordinate 3,785 of JAHWFO010006401.1, forward strand.
TGTGCCAGATTTTTACACTGGCTGACGCAGGTGGCACAATGTCTATGGCATTCAAATTCGTACTGACGTTTCTTCCCACTCTTTTCTCTTAAGAAACTGCGATATACCCTTGTGGTAAATGGTCTTCGCCCAGAATTCGTCAAACCCTACCCCCCCCCCCCCCTTCCCGAGTCGGCCACTACTTTTGACTCAACCTCTGTAAAGTCGATGTTGTGATTTTTTATGCTGGATGATTCATAAAAAAGGTGCAAAAGTAAAGTCGAGTTATTCATCCCTAACCAAAGCTAAACTTGTGTTTCCTTTTCCATCTACCGGGTGTTTCAAAAATGACCGGTATATTTGAAAAATCTAAACGGGCAGCGATAGAAATACACCGTGAACTAATTTCGAAAGTTTGTCTGCCTGAAAATTTACTGTTGTCCCAAGCATATTGTATTTTTATCGCTGCGTGCTTAGTTTTTATTGATTTTCCAAATATACCGGTATACCGGTAATTTTTGAAACGCCCGTTATTTTTATACAAAAAACCATGTCATGTAATTAAACTTGTTTGGTTCGGTCAGGAGTGAATAAAGCAGTTTTTCTCTTCCATTCTTTTGAAATCGCCCTGTATAAACTGTTAAAATTTTTCTGTTGCTATAAGTTACGCACTGGGGATAACGGGATTTAAATGAAAAAAAGAAATGATCTACATTTAATTAATTTAAACTTTTAATGGAAATTAATAATTAATAATTTTATAATACTTGTTACTTATTAAAAAATTAAAAATTACCTTATAGTGCCTTCGTTTCCAAGATAAACACAGACCGCACATGACTACGATGAAGATGGCGGCAGCTACTCCAATTCCAATTCCAACTTCTCCAGTAAACCAAGTTGATTCTTTTACATATACGATTCTTGTAAAGTAATATGTAATCTCAGTCATAATTGATGATGGTGTTTGAACCATTAGATTCACAAACATGCGTCGATTATTTACTACCTTTTGTGTGGCCACACTTGCTGATTCCTCTGATAGAGACACAGCCAGAGTGAATCATAATTCTTTACTTTTAAATCACGAGTATAATTAAAGGGTTGATCATCTGAAGCAGTGGAAATTGAAATTTTAAATTCTATTTTATCCAACCAAAAGGGCACCAGAGGCGATCGCGCAACCACTGAGCCATCGAGGCCAATAAGGAAAAAGGTAGTCGTCTTCTAGACAGAGAGTAATGACCACGCAAATGGCCAGAGAGCGCCAGTGGAAAAAAAACTCACGCTTTAAACAATGAAGTTACCCATCCTGTATTTCTTCATTCATGACCATAGCCAACACCTCCTAAAGAGAAAGCCTGTGCACGGAAACGTCATACATTGTTACATCATCATAATAGTGCATTGTTATCCGTATTTCTACCAATAATAAGCCCTGAATTTGCACTACTTTGATGATGTAACAATTATGACGATTTCCGTGCAGAGGCTTTCTCTTTAGGAGGTGTTGCCATAGCCAAAGTAATTTTTATGGCCTATTGTTGCAGAAACTTTGCCTTGAATTGTAGGGCATGAAATACATTGTTGGTTCGCGCATATTGTAGGCTCATGTCAGACATACAGATCAAGCAAAAGATTATTTTACCCTTTTCTCTTTGGGCCAAACTAACACTCGGCACAAGTAAACTTTACCCTGAACCTAATGAACATCTCGTGAAAATATGAGCTCAATAAGAATTAGTGGTTCAAACGTTTTAAGAACACTTACAGACGCACCAAAAATGTTTATATAGACCTTTCCCTTAAACCGAAACTGGAGTAACTACGCAGAAGCAGGACATCAAAAAACTTCAGTTTCCTGCCTTGATATGTGCAAACGCTTCAGTTTCCGAAACCCCCACCCTTATTTTTAGCAAAACGCGAGTTGAGATTTAATAATTAAATATAAGATTTTTCAGCAATTCTTTTAATAGTTGTCAATTTAACTGGGGAGAAGTCTTAGTTCATAAATAGACCTGTTAGAGTATAATTATTTTAATTAATATTAATCTTAGTTAGTATTTAAGCAGTTTATTTGCTTTTTATAAAGTTTTAGAAAGGTTTTAGAATGGAAAGTTTAACAGTTAGAATTACACCGGATGGACATCTTAGTTTACTGAATATTGTATTTTGAGACAGTCATAGAATACGCTGACGCACATTGCCTAGAATTTATGAAAATTGATGGTGGCGTGATTTATAACTTCTGTTTGTAAACCTTTCCACCAATCATTGGTTGGAGTCTCCTTTGACACCGTGTCTTTTTAGTTATTGTAATGCCTGGTTCCCACATGCGTAAAAATAAGGGCAGAAACCACAAGGCAGAAAATATTCTAACGTCACTTCCTGCTTTCGTCTTTCTGCCCGACAGAAAACTCCTGGTTTTTCCCAGTTGGATTGAGTCATAGCTTACAAAGTTAAGAAAATTCTCTGTCGGGCTGAAAGACGAAAGCAGGAAGTGATGTCAAAAAAATTTTCTGCTTTGTGGTTTCTGCCATTATTTTACGCATGTGGGAACCACTCTTTAGGTGTTGTTGGATCAGAAAAGTTAGGCAGAAGGTATCAGCCTGTCCATGTAGACAGATGCAGATAGTTGTATGAGTAGTCAATATTGCCTGTCACAGTGTGAACAGATGTTTGATTAGTTTTATCCTGACTTAGTATTGACAGAAGAATAGAAAAACGGAGGCAAATTCGAGAACGTTAGATTGGGTAACACACAGCCGCTCTCATATCTCTCATTCCTTTTATTCGGTGTAGAATCAAATCAATAGAAATTTAGAGTTAGCTTTGGATATAATCAATCGTAATTGTAAATACATCGTAAATAAATCAGATTGTTATTGTTTATAACCCTTTGTAGGTCTCATTTACATCCTACCCCCTTACGTTAAAAAACGATCGGGAGAAACACCCGACGAACTTTGTGTTGTGGAAAAACACATTCTCATTTAAAGAAGGGAGAGTGAAAGGGGAGAGTGAAAGGGGAGAGTGAAAGGGGAGCTGGGACCCTAGTTCGTTTGATGTATAAATCCATTCCCTAGGGCCGCAGCCTCCACACTTAAAATCCGGAAGAAAATCGCAGTTTTTTTGCTGTCCCGCTTCTGCGCAGTTACTCCAGTTTCGGTTTCAAGGGAGAGATCTGTATAATAAAAAACGATAAACAAAATCTGGCGTCATCTATTGAGTAAAGAAACAAACATAAAGCAAGCTATATGATTTTTACCCCTTTCCCCCTCACTTTGGGGGCATGTAAACCTTACTCCGGACATAACCAACATATGGTGCGAATATGAGCTCAATCGGATAAGTGGTTCAAATTTTTTAGAACATTTACAGACGCACACTGAACCTAAATTTTTATATATAAAGATTGGGTTGGCAGTAAACATAATCTTTAGATAGTAGATGGTCATCCAACTCCACTGAAAAATGAAGCTAAAGATTCTAGCTCCCGATAGGGGGGTAACTCAATTGAAAAATGGCGCTGCATGTACAATCGGACTAAAAACGCATGCACTGCTGCCCTATCGTGAGCTAGAAATTTTAGTTTCATTTTCAGTTTCAATGCAGTCGGAATTATTGGCATAATACGCCGAAATTAATGTATTCTGCATAATCTTAAAGAAATAATTGACAATCCAACTATTGAATGCATTACATAGCTCACCATAAATTTTGGGCATCAACTAAATAAATAAAATAACTTTACAAGTTAAGAAATTCAGATCACGCTAGGTGCCGCATAGAACACAAAAAGTACATTGCGACTGTGCGGCTCCTAGCGTGATCTGAATTCCCTAGCTTTCCTTAAGAATGGAAAATGACGGGAGTTGAATGACCATTTACTTCTATCAAGGCCTTGCTGCTATAGACCGTGGCAGTAAAGAACCTATCGACTGTATGGCCATCTGTCGACAAAAACTGAACTCCTTTTCTTTAACAGAATTTGGCAGCGTGAGCACAAGGATTTAACGAAAACGTTTTTTTATATAAATTTTATCCCAAATATTTGGATCACCCTCTTCAAAATTTCATCTGTATTTCAAAACCAACACTTCCTTCAAGATTATCGTTTTCCCCTATCAACATTATCTTCACAAGACTTCATATACATCCTCAATAGACTGGGTTTATTTAGACTATCACCAACTTCTTCAATAGACTACATCCTTTGAGTTTTTTTCCATCTCACAAGTTTCTTCATCGTTTTTCAAGATTGGTGACTTTATTTATTATTTATTTTTTTGGTTTTATAAATTTTACGATTTTCTCCATTAAAAGGAGACTAAACACATTTAAATTTAAATTTAACGTAAACGTTTTCATCTTGAACGTTTGTAGAATGATCATGATGACTGAACGGGATATTTCACTATTTTAAAGAGCAAATAATATAATTTATTGTTCTGTTCTTTTTTTGATTTTAATAATACATAAATTAAAGCTATTTAAACACTATTTGATCAATCAGCTGTATTCAAGGCTAAATTATCCGGATTGTTTCTAATTTTTAAATTTAATAGTTTGCCTATGGGTGATAAGATGCGTTTAAGGAGAATTTATTTGCTCTCATTAGAGTTCCAACAAGATTGCTTAAATGTGATAAATATGCAGAATTAAAACATCATATGGTTGACTAGTTTCATATTAAAGAAGATTTACAATATGCTGAATTGAAATTTTATCAGGCTAAACAACTGAGTCATGAATCAATTCGTGAATATGCAAAAAGAGTGCAAATTTTATTTGACAAGATGTCTAGGAAAAATATTGTATTTCATACAGCAAAAAATGAAATTTTACTATCACAATTTAGAAATACAAGAATACCCTCAGCACAGTTATTATTGTCCTGTAAGGAACCAAGCACGTTTCAGGTGGCTATTGAAATAGCAATAAGTGCAGAAACAATGAATATGGAGAGGCATGCTCAGACATATACAGTAAATGAGATTAAAAATACGGTAGCAAATGAAATGGGGCCGATAGCGCAACAGATATCGGAAAATCAGAAGCATATTGATAAAAAATTGATGCAATTACAACAAATGGTTGAGGCTCAACAATTGGAAATTAAAAAATTAAAAATGAGTCAGATGATAAATAAAAGTAGGTTTGCAAATAAAGCTCAAAATAAAAAAACAGGCCCTCGTTGCTGGGGATATAATGAGTTAGGTCACGTTTTGAGAAATTGCCCTTTAAACAAATAAAGGCTGGATGTGAATCGTACCTCACCCAGTCTAATAAATTTGAATCAAATATAAGGAAGATAATTTATTTTTGATACAGGTACAATTAGGGGACAAGACCATACCTATGATTATTGACACAGGCTCACAAATAAGTATTTTACATTCTGGAATAGTAAATGAAGTTTCCAAATAGGTGTCAAAAATTCCCGAGAATATTAAATTATCTGGCGTTAATGGTGAGAAACACCTTAGTGAGGCAGTTTTAGCGGATGTTAAGATCGGTGATAAATTATTTTATAATCATAAATTCTTAATCCATTCACTTCCGAATCCGTCGTATCAGGGAATTTTAGGAAGTGATTTGATTGGTGGGGCAAAGTTTGAATTTAAAGATAATTTGAGCAAAGAATTTGTCATTGCTAATAATATATTGATAGAAAAATTTGAAAAAGGAAATCTTGATACTAATTATAAACAGAGATTGAATGACTTAATTTTAAAATATGAACAAAGTTTTACTGATGAGATGGAAGCTCTTACAGATGTAAAAAATGTATAAGTGGAATTTTCTATTGATAAAGCTAAACCAATATTTGTTAGGCAATATCCCATACCAAAAATATATATGGCTGCATTAAAGAAAAAACTGGAGCAATATCAAAAGGCTGGAATTATTGAGCCTAGTAGATCTAATTTTAATTCACCTATTCATGTAATTAGAAAGGGGGATGGAGATATAAGATTAACTTTGGATTTACGGAGGTTAAATGATGTTACTTCTGCGCTGGATTTTCCGATGCCTAAAATCCATGAACTTTTGAATGACCTAAATGAATATGAATGGTTTAGTGTCATTGATCTAAATTCAGGTTATTATCAACTTCCAATTGCTCCGGAATTACGCAAATGTTTTGCATTTCAAACACCTTCGGGGAAATTTCAATTAACATGTATGCCCCAAGGTACAAAAAACTCTCCTCATACACTTCAGGCATTCCTGACTGATATACTATATGAGCGTTTGGCACAAGGCCTATATGTATTTCAAGACGATGTTTTAGTTTATTCTAAAACCATTGAGGAACATTTTCAGCTTTTGCAGTGGGTATTCGCCACTTTTCATAAGCATAATATTATTATGAGCCCTCAAAGTGTAAATTAGTTATGCCACAGGTTAAGTATTTAGGACATATAATTTCTAAAGAAGATTTGAAGCCTGATCCAGAGAATACAAAAGCAATTCTTGATATTCAATCATCCAATAATGTGAAGGAAGTGCGCTCTCTTATTGGTGCAGTAAATGTTTATCGACCTTTTATTAGGAATTTATCAGCCATTTTAAAACCCATAACTGATTTAACTAAGAAAGATATGAAATTTAAGTGGTCAGAAGAATGCCAATTGGCCCTCAATGATATCAAAAGAATATTAAGTAATTCCCCTGTATTAATACCTCCAAATTATGGTAAAAATGTTTTGTAAACACAGATGCCTCAGGAGAGGCAGTGGGTGCAGTACTCCAAAGAGAAGTGGAAGGGGGTATGAAGCCTATAGCTTTTTTTTAGTTTAAAATTACAAGGTGCTAAGTGTCATTATAGTGTTATTGAGAAGGAGTTACTGGCAATTGTGTTAGCCATAAGACGAATTTGTCCAATGATTTTAGGTTTTACAATACATTTATTATCTGATCATAAACCACTATCTTTCTTGTCAAATCTAAAACAAGTAAATCAAAGGTTATTATTTTGGTCATTGGGGATCCAAGAATATAATCTATACTTAATATTATAAAGAAGTAAAGTTTGTGTGTTTGTATATTTGTTAAATTGTAAGGGGTAATCTCGGGATCTACTGAACCGATTTTAAAAATTCTTTCACCAATAGAAAGCCACATTATTGCTGAATGTCATAGGTTATATAAATAAATGGACAAGTGCGAGTCGAACTCGCGTGGAGAGAGTTCCGTACGATGAATATGTTATCTACCATGGGTTTTTTTAAATCTGACCCAAATTTGTAAAAGAAAGTATGTATGGTACAGGAATGTACAGGGAAATTTCTGAATATATTGTCTATTGCTGAATTCTGTCTTGTTGTATATTCTTGAATACGTAGAGTAAGACCGAGTGATAGAAGGTATTCTGATATTTCATTTTTTGATTTGTCCTTAAAATTAATAGTGAAGCCTCCTGCTATAATAATCTTTTCGGTGCTTTGAATTGGAGGCATTCACAATGCAAACCCCTTAGACTATCTGAAAATAAAACCTTTGACCGACCGTTCGACTTTGAGAATACAGTAACGATTTTTTAATTAACATTCGCAACTGATTTTTATTAAAATTTAAATAAAAATTAAATTTAATTTAATAACTTAAAATAGGTAAAATTACTTATTTAGGATTTTAATTTGATTTTCCTACTGTATTTAATCTAGCGCGAATTCTTTTTAATGATAATAGATATATTAAAAAAACGTAGCTAACATTGGCTGCTAGTAAAAAACGTAGCCCACAAGAAAGACAGGCCTGGGCCAACACCTCCTAAAGAGAAAGCCTCTGCACGGAAACGTCATACATTGTTACATCATC
>JAHWFO010006402.1:0-11960 GCA_023313115.1 Rhysida immarginata
AAGCAACTGACTAGTTTTAGGCTTTGCGCATACAAATTAAAATTTTATGCATTAAAGTTTTAACTTTGCCTTGGTTTTATTATCAGACTATCATAAGTAGTTTTGCATAATACACAGTTATAATTTTTTAACCTCTTTTTGGGTATACAGTAATAAGCATATTTATCCCAAATATATTACAGTAATTTTGATATTAAATTTATAAATTTAAATTATTTTTGATGCAGTTTTCACATTAGAAAGAATTGTTTATTAAAATTTATATTAAAATTAAATGGATAGAAGTTTGTTGGGATTTGTTTTTTTCCAGTTGTAAAGAAAATATGTTTATTTACACAATAATGTTTGAGGCTAAATAAATTTTTCCTTGATTTTTATTGTATATCAATTTAAATTCATTTTCATGTGGATTTTTCACTTTTCCTCACTCTGAAATTTTGTAGATTATTTTGAACTTTGACTAAAACTTCAATCCATGAATTGGTTAGGCAAACCTAAGTTTACCAGCACAACGGAATTTGTTGGTAACATTTCTAAATATATGAACATAAAATGTTCCTTAAGCTTAAAAAGAAAAAAAAAATAGATAATAAATAATTTTAAGATATAAAATCAGTAAATACTGTTTAAAGAAAATTTAAACATTATGGATATTAATAACTCAGTGGCTTTTTACATTATCATATACATATAAGACTTAGTAGCTTAGAGTTCAAATAAGTAAACCCAAAAGGATATGCTGTTGCAAACTAACTTAAAGACAGAGAAGCAGAAAAGATTTGAATAGAATTATTCATTCAATGTTAATATTTTTTTAGTTAATGGAGCTTTTCTAAATTCATTATTGTATTGTATTATATTGTAAGGATTCAGAGAGACATATTTTAGGCTTCCAGGCCTATAATTTCATCAATTAACTGTTCTTTTTGGCACATTTTCACTTTTCATCACTGCTTTTATTTTATGAAAAGAGACCAGTAAATTTACTTATCTGAGTTATATTGATACATGATTAATATTAACATGAATGACTATGGAGCAAAGAAAAATTATTTTGAAATTGTTTTGAATATAATTCTTTATAACCTGTCTTCTGTTTGTGCTTCCACTCATTTTCTTTGACATCAATGATTTTTGAATCATTTGATTGAATTCATGCACAGAAATTCATATATTTATCCTCATGCAATATAATCCTTATAAACTTGGAAGTTAAATATAGAAAATCATAGCAGTATCTGAGTTGTGATAATTGCTATAGGAATAAACGTCATTAATCTTTGTACAGGATTTTTTTTTTCAGATTACAGTAATAATTTCACTGTTGTTGTTGTTTTTTTGTTTGTTTGGTTTTTTTTTTATCTTCCTTTCTGCCTTCCGTTTCAAATTTCTATAAGTTTAAGCAAGTATAAGAAATTTTGGGCTATTTTAATTGTTTCTTTACATTTTCTGCTAGGTAGCATTATTGTAGATCGCCCATCACCTTAAATGTTTATATATTTATTTGTTAATCAGTCCAGTTTCATGTTTAGTACTTGCAGTGAAAATACAAAGATATGGTCAGTCAAATGCATTTGATGTACTGTATATTTGAAAACAAAAGCAACTGTGCCAGAAAAACAGAAATGTTTAGATTCACATTCCCCCTCACTTTTATTGCAGATTTTTGTGTAACAATTCATAGAGAAAATTTGTTTCTCCTTACTGTTTTGTTCTACCTCTCTATGTTGAAAATATTTCTTGTTTTTAATATGTAATAATTGTTATAAACTGTTAGTTCTTGAATATAATAACAATCTTTCAGTAGTGTATATGATATTTGTTAAAATTGTGAGGGAAAAAAAATATAACTTTCAGTAGTGCAAGTTGGATTTTGATAAGTTTATTTGGTTTTCGATTTGATATGAGTATCCTTTATCAATATTACTGTTTTATCATGAAATATAAATCATCTCTCCTCTCTAGCATAAATATTGATATCACTCTTTGCATTTAATTTTAAAGATGACACTGTAATTGACATTTTCCTTATTTAATAAAAATATGAACTACAGAGTTACTTTTTAATATTTTAAAGGAAAATGTGTGCTTTGATTTAATTTTCTTGTATTACGGTAATTTATTTAGTTGCATTTTAATGTTTATTTCATTTACATTTTAACCTCGGTTTTCATTGAGATTAAAAACAAGCTATTACTCATAGGGACCAAGAGACGATTTATTGGTTGTACAGTGCATAGGAAAGAACTGTAAAATTCTTTACTTATTTGTTCCAAGTGATCCTGCAATAAAAGGGAGGATGTTTGAATTCTTTGTTAAAAATAAATGACAGATGTAAAAGAAAAGAAGGACGAGACCAAGAACCCTGTAATAAAATAAAAAATGAAAATTGAACACAGGATGGCAAGACCCTGAAACTGAAACTAGGATTATGGTAAATATCCTGTTCTTATTTCTGTAAATTATTCCTTTTGGTATTAGAGTTCTTTTAATAAAACGGTCATCCCATTCCCTTTTCTTACCCATGTTTAGACTAACTGTGCTTCAGTACAGTTGTCTAGGCAATGTATATGGTGTGCCCAAATGAAAAGGAGACTTTCAATGTAGTGCCGTTGTATCTAATCGAATTTGGTAAATATGCTTATATGCTTGTCAATAGATGTAGCGTTATCCCGGCTCTCCATGTCCCAAAACAACTCACTCTGCCATGAAGGCCAGAAAAGTGATGCTCCATTTCTTTTTCGACGAAAAAGGGCCCATACTCCTCGACTGGCTAGAACGGGGTGAAACAGCTAACTCTGAACGATACTGCAGCACGTTGCTGGAGCTGAAATGGGCCATCAAAAATAAGTGCAGAGAGCTTCGAATTGAATAGTGCTGCTCCAAGACAACACTAAGCCACTTGCGGCCAAAAAGACCCTCCAACTGCTAGAAACATTGTGATGGGAAGTCCTCAAACATCCTTTGTACAGCCGCGAGCTATTCCCATGTGACTTCCATATTTTCGCCCCTTAAAAAAGACCACTGACAGGTCATCGGTTCACCTGGGACAAGGAAGTACAGAACACCGTGGAAAAAGGATCATATGCAACCCAGGGGTTTCAACATATCATTCACTTCTTACACTCTGAGATCAGTGCATCATTATCAAAGGCAATTATGTGTAGGCATCATTTACACATTAACTGTACGTCAAATATTCTGCAATTAAAATATTCGTTAGGTATAACTGTAGTCTCCTTTTCATTTGGGCATGCCTTTTACATACCTTGTATGAACTATGTGTTGCTGTTTCTTCGCTATGATTTATCAGTTACAATAAAATAGTGGAAAATACAAATAATAACACAACAGTGTTAATAATACAGAAATACCGTACAATGGAAATAACAAAAAAAAAAAAAAAAAAAAAAAAAAAAAGGAAAAAGAAAAAAAAAAAAAAAGGGAAGGTCTGGAAAGAAAGATTACAAAGTATGCTTTCAAAAAAAAATATTTATTTGACAAAATTTCTACTACAACTTATTTAGTGATACGTGGGTTATTTTTCGATGCAATTGCCATCATTGTCCAAACACTTGTTAAGTCTAGATAGTAGCTTCTGTATCCCACAATCATAGAATTCTGGCGCCTGCTGCTTGAATAACATTTCAACCTCTTGTTTGAGCACTTCATCATCGTGAAGCGTTGTCCAGCAAGATACTTCTTCAGGTTAAGAAACCTGTGCAGAAGTTCATCAGAGGGGTGTCAAATGAACTGTGGTCTGACGAACTTCAAATGAAACTAGGGTACAATATTGATATTAAGAGTCCATTATGCGGTTTATACAGTTTAATTTGCTTTTTTTCTCAATTTCCCATATATTTTTCCATCGCTAAAATTTCAAGGTGCATGTGCTTGTTTGTTGAAAAGTCTTAGGACAAACTTCGTCAAGGAGATTCCATGGTATCCAACCCCTTTGTAAAATACGATTAGTCCATATGTAAATGGCGGTCATTTCGAACAATTACTGTAAAAGTCATAGTGTAGATTGCTTGTGTTAACTGTTAAAAATAAAATAATATAGGCCTATCAACGCACACTGCGTCTCGGTGTCATTTGATTGTTCAATGCAATATTGTAAGTAAACGGAGCTGCGGGGACCCCATGTTCATATGACAAAAAATAATTCTATCATCTCCCAAAAAATCTGTACTCAATTCAAAAGCACCCTGTATATACAGTGTTTCAAAATTATGTACAATATATTTAGTGACATATTCTTCAGGTCAAAAGAAGACGAAAATGTTCTATAGCACTTTGTCTGGAAACGATTTATTTACGCGATACAGCCAACTAAACCCGTGGCTCCAAATTACAGGAATTGTTCAAAGTGCCCGTCACCAGCTCGCACGCACACTTCGGCTCGTTGCATGAGCGACCGTCTGATGTCATGGAAGAGTTCGTCGCCAGCATTACGAACGGTTTGGCATGCATTTTCAATTCGTTGTCGCAGATCCATAATGTTAGGAACTTCTGTGCTATAGACGATCGTTTTCACATGACCCCACAGAAAAAAGTCCAAGGGATTAAGGTCGGGTGATCTTGCAAGCCAGGCTACCGGTCCACCTCGACCTATCCACCGATTCGTGTATGCAGCATTAAGGTGTGCTCGCACAACATGGCTGAAATGTGCTGGAGCGCCATCATGCATGAACCACATGTTAGATCTTATCAAAAGAGGAACATCTTCCAGTAATTCTGGCAATGCATTCTGCAGAAGCAAAAGATACGTTCGCCCAGTCAATCGTGGCGACAACACATAAGGGCCAATTAAGTTATTTCCGACAATTCTACACCAAATGTTCACGGAGAAACGCTCTTGATGCGCTCGAGCTCTGGTAACATGCGGGTTAGCATCTGCCCAATGGTGCTGGTTGTGAGAATTTACGATTCCTGTCCGGGTGAAGGTTGCTTCGTCCGTGAAGAGTATCTGGCTGAGACAACTAGGGTCTGCAGCATGACGACGTTGTATCCATTGGCAAAATCGTTGTCGGTGTGGATAGTCCGTTGGGTTCAGTGCCTGAACCAGTTGCAGGTGGCATGGATGCAAAAGCTGACGGTGAAGAATGCGCCAACAGATGAGTGCGGAATGTGTACCATGGAAGAAATACGACTGGTGCTTGTCTGTGGTTCATCATGTATGATGTCAATTATCACATCCTCCTCATCCGGAGAATGTGCTACAGGCCGCCCTTGTCCCGTTTGACGGCCAAAGGAACCACGCTCCCTCAAATGTCTGTCGACAGATACAAATGTTCGGTTATTTGGCAAACGTCTATTCGGAAAGCGTTCTTGGTAGAGTCGTCTTGCTTCCACAGCATTTCCGTCCGCAAGACCATACATTAGGTGCATGTCAGTGTATTCTGCACTGGAATACGTGTACATGACTTTTTTTTTTTACGTAAATCGTAATGCGTATGTCAAAGCACGCTAACGTTCTGAAATTGATATTACTAGTGGATGTACAGTAGTGAAACTACAGTAATGGAAACAACCGTACACAACTAATGGAACAACTCTAAAGTAGGTTTAAATGGAACAAACCACTCAACCTAGTGTTGGGTCGAAACGCTGGAACTGCTGAAATATCGTCCGCTAACTACCGTGCTTCCCTACTGTATGACATTGGATTACACGCAAACAAATCATTTCCAGACAAAGTGCTATAGAACATTTTCGTCTTCTTTTGACCTGAAGAATATGTCACTAAATTTATTGTACATAATTTTGAAACACCCTGTATAAATAAATACATTACAGTACATTATATAGTAATCAAAATGATGATTGTCCAGTTGTGGACAAGAGGTTTTCGTCTTATTGATTATGTCGTTATCCACAGTAATTGATACATTATATAGTATTTATAACATTCAGTAGATTAATTCCCCCCCTTTTTTTTTTCTCAAATTTTCATCTCCAAAAGCTAATGCAATGTGAATTCTCGAAAGCAAGATGGCAACGCCATTCGTGAAAAAAGACACTGCGATCACATTTCATATATTATATACAGGGTGTCTCAGAATTGATTGTACAAACTTCTAGGGGAGTTAGTATAGGTGATTATAGGTGATGAATTTATTATGAGACCACAAGAAAAACTTGCTCTATTAAACAAAAAATAATCATCCAAATCGGCCCATCTGATAAAAAGTTATTTGGTGATAAATAAAGTTATTCTTAAACATAAATTTTAAAAAAAAGTTTAAATGGAAAAGGAGGACGAGTTATATTACATAATCAACTAGGAAAATTCTCCTTTATAAATTATAATTTGAAAGTTAATAAAATAAAATATACAGTTCACTAACTATAATCCAAATTATTGTGGATTACTACGAGATGTACAAATTATAATCCCCCCTTCTAATAACTAACTGGACGAATTTCTCATACATATTGGTCAAATCGTTTTTTTAAAAAAGATCCAATACTTCAGTTCACAAGTAATTATATTGCTTATTACAATATTTGGATTAATAAACTGATTATTTTATTGAACTGAGAATTATTTCTTTCTTTTCGTTTTTTGTTTAAAAAAACACAATTTAAGTACCTTTTCAAAAATATTTTAGGTTACCAGGTTTTCTTTTAATTTAAAATTTTAAAATCAATTAGTTAATATTTGATAAATTATGTTAGGTTTGTTTATTGATAGCAATTAAACTTTTAAATATCCTTCCAGTTTAAATGTCCTGCCTTTACAAATATTCCATTATTATCAGATTAACAAAAATTAAAATTGCATTTTTTTTTTTATTATCTTAAAACAATTTTTATGACGCAGCTTTTAAATTTTTTTATACATGTAGTATAAACATCTGATATTTCAGTAAACATAGGTATAAACGTATTGTGATGAATACATTAAAAAAAAACTGTCACGCAAGAAATAAGCACCAAGCTCTTACACCCGTGTATAATAGCTATTTCAAAGCTAAACAAAAAAATTAGAAACCGAAACATTTGCGCTGTAGATTTCCAAAGGATGACATTCTTCGTAAAAAGTGGATACATCTTTTATTTCGGCAACAAAATTGTACAACATTTTTTATTAAACATTAAATTAATGACAAATTGATTGGCATTAAATTTACCAAGTTAAAATTGAATGCAGGGCACAAAACATTAATTCATGTATAACTCTGATGAATATAATCATGAATCCATCCATATCAGATGATGCGTCTCAATATTATCCAATCCCTGATATTAAAATCTTGTCAAAATATTGTGATTCGGCAGGATTCGTTTCTAGGTCCGTAATTAAATCTATAATCTGCATTTAATGTAAAATAGCGTTGAAAGAGCATTATCAGAGCCACCACAGCCTTAATTTCATTGAGAAAAAAAAATAAGGAGGCCTTATCACCATCGAAAGAATGTAGTATACCTGTGCAAAATTTCAGAAAAAAATCATTAGGAGTGAATTTTATAATCTAGGAGAGCAAAGAGCAATTAAATTGAATATGCCTATCAAAATTCTAGCAAAAACATTACATTTTATAACCGAAAACAAAATTAATATTTTCACTAATTTAAAACTCACCATTCATTTGAAATGAGTCCTTCTGACGATCATGTGCTTCGACTTATTAGACTTATTGTCATCACATACCGTAATATTCGATATCACCATGAAACCAAGCGACAGACAGAAAAAATAAATGGAGAAAATATACGCAGTGTCTTATCACGACTTATTATATTTAAAAATCAATAAAGAATAAATCAATTTAAATTTTTTGTGTAACTGAAGCTATTTTCGAAACTCCATTGGTAATACTGTATGAAGAGGCTTCAAATTTACTTTTTATTTAGCAATACAAATGAAAATATTTATTAGGTATTAAGACTGATTAAGTTATAAGAATCGACTTTTTTAATAATAAAAATCAGTTAAGACTTAAAAAATAAATTCATCCTTCCTCTAGATTCATTTACTTTCACCATGGATGAAGAAATAACTTTGCTTCCTCAGTTTTCTTCATCTATGCTTTCACTTGTCTCTGGCTAAGCCTCCATTATTACAATAACGATAGGAGTTGCGAGTTGTGCGCGCTCTTTTAAAAATTCGTAAGGCATTGAATCAGCTTTTGAAAGTCATTAAAAGTATAAGTTATCGTTAGTTAATGCAATAAAGTTTTTTAAAAAATAAAATCAGAAAACAGGTTACGCTTACTAATACCTCTTGAAGTCATCTACAAAAACAGCTGAAATAACATTGTGAACAGACGCCACCTTAGGTTTCTGCCATTCTCTTAATGGTGATCGCTGCACTTCCAGTGGCACCAGTAGCGCTCAGCAAAATGAGTAGGGCACTGCCAGTCTCTTACTTTCATTTGTCTCTGGGTGCGGCAGGTATTTGAGAACAAAACTACATCCGCAGGTAAGAGGAGCAGACACTTAAGACACCACAGAGTCTTTAATACAATTTACATTTTTGTACAAAGGACTGCAAAATACATATTGATAATCAATAAAACCGCGGTCTGCCACAATGACAGCCTCCACACGCTGTCGGAACCGCTGACAGTCAGCGATGAGGTGGGTTTTCTGGATTCTGCCATTGCCTCCACAATTGCTGTCCTGAGAGCTTCAACAGTGTTGTGTGAATGCGTGTTGGACTCCTCTCAACGACGCCTCAGATGTAATAGTCCAAAGAATTGAGATCAGGGGAGCTCGGGGAGGGGGGCACATTGGGAGAGATGTGGTCGTGAAGATTACATCCGTTTGGTGCTCTGGGCCTTATGATTTGGAGCAGAGTCCTATTAAAAAGCAAACGGCCTACCACATGCTACAGCAGTAATCCAGGGCTTCATAACTCTTGTCAATACATCGGTGTAAGCAGCATCGTTGACCCCGAGACCTTGACGGAAGAAATGTGGAGGCATCACGTCACCTTCACTGCTCACGACGCCCAGAACCATCATTGCGGCGGGAAATTTTGTATGCATGACGGTTGGAACTTCCTGGGGGTTTGACACAGCCATCGATCATTTCGGCGATTCACCTTCTGGTCTTGCAAGAAGATTTTCTCATTGGAGAAGAACCACAGCATTCCTGATTCCTCCAGATGCTTTAGCTTGTTGAGGAGGCACTTGGCCCTGTCCAGTCGATTCTTCTTGGTTGTCTTGGACATGCACTGTCCCCTCCGCAACACATACGACTTGAACAGAGGTCTTCATGCACCACACGTCGAATAGTCGCCTCATTAACCTGCAACTCCCTCCCAAGTGCCCTTATGGACTTCCCAGGGTCCTCATTGATTGCAGCTTGTACAGAACGGATGAATTATGGCGTTCTGATAGAGTCCTAGTGCCGACAATGTCGTTTCCTCTGTGAAACGGTTGGCATATCACCATTGGCAGCGTCCAGTTCTCCCCGAATACGAACGAACGGGCGAATTTCAGGAATACAACAATCTCTGAGTCGGAGTGTCCTGCAGCCAAGGAGACGATGACAGCATGTCACTTCATTTGCTGGGTTATCTTTAGATCCGCCCTGTTTATCAGCCTCGTTTCGGAATTGTTAAATAGTATGAAGTGTTGACTATTATGTCATATTCACATGTTCTCAAATACTTGCCGCACTCTGTGTACCTTCTCTTGCTGCCACTATATTGATAATCATTGAGCAATATAGGCATCATATTAAATAAATTTGTAACATTAAAGGTGAAAAGTGAAATAAAGTTTCGACCAGTAAAGCTTTTCAACAGCCACTGTGTTCTATCTCCTGAAATTGTCAAAGAACATTTTATAAAGTTCAAATGAATATTTATTACAATACTTAATGCATGAATGCATAATATATACTGTAATAATTTCGAACAATGAACATACAATAAAAGTACATATAAACTACTGTAACTTTATCGTTTTTGTCGTCTTTAAAATTAAATGACCTTTATTATTTTTTAATAAACTACCATCTATACTGTATTAAGAAACTTTTTTAAGAATTGAGCTTTAATGAATCTGATTTGAAGGTTTTAATTGTTAAGATCCAGGCTCTGCATTTTTAAAATCATAAAAAGAGAGATTTTTCTGTATATTCTTGCATGTATTATTTCTCGTAAGTTAGCAACGAGTCCAAAGATGGGGTTCACATTATATAAGAGGGTAGATGGTTTACTTTTTTTGGGGGCTATGAAAGTGGGATCACATTATACAAGAGATCGCATTATTCAGGGTGATTCAAAAGTTACTGTGCAGCTGGTCGCAGTTGCATGTTGTGAAACACTGCTCAATATGGCTAGTGATATTTACTGCACTTCAGTGGTGATTTCCTCCTTCAACTCAGGCAAAGTGTACAAGTTTCCATAGTAACTGTTCAATCACCCTGTAGTAGAATACTCACAGTATCTTGTATGAAATTATCTTCTAGTTCTGAAGATTTTGATCTTTTCGTGAGAATTTGTTTTGAGGTTTCATTTACTTGGTTGATGACAGTCATCGTTTTTCTATAAGTCCCAGCTTGAGGTCTGTGGTGTTGATATAAGGTGTGCCCAAATAAAAAGGAGACTACGGTTATATCTGACGAATATTTTAACTACAGAATATTTTAAGTAAAGAATATTTGATGTACAGTTAGTGTAACAAGACTCCTATACATAATTGCCTTTGATAATGATGCACTGACCTCAGAGCGTAAGAAGCGAATGATGGCTTCAGCATTGAAATCCTGGGTTGCATACGGATCCTTTTACTACGGTGTTCTGCACTTCTTTGTCGCAGGTGAAGCGATGACCTGTTAATGATTTTTTTAAGGGGCCGAAAATATGGGAGCCACATAGGGAGATGTTGGGGCTGTACGGAGGATGTTTGAGGACCTCCCATCAAAATGTTTCCAGCAGGTGAAGGGTCTTCTTGGCCACAAGTGGCTTAGCATTGCCCTGGAGCAGCACTATTCATTTCGAGAGCTTCTCTCTGCGCTTGTTTTCGATGGCCCGTTTCAGCTTCAGCAAGATGTTGCAGTACCATTCAATGTTAACTGTTCCCACCCCATTGTAGCCAGTCAAGGAGAATGGGTCCTTCTTCGTCGAAAAAGAAACTGAACATCATTTTTCCGGCCTTCTTGGCAGAGTGAGCTGTTTTGGGAGAATGCAATGTTTTATTTCATTTAAGCTCCTCCCAGCTCTTCATTAAACAATGTTCATGAAAAAGAACCCTATCTTCTTTCGTTTCTCATCATTTCCAATCGAATAATATATCACATTCCATATGTTGCCATAGTTCTAAAGACCAAGAGACTGTCACCCTCACAATGAACATTTTGATAGGAAAATGAGAATATTGATGATTCTTTGATGGTCTGGAGATTAATTAAGGATTATTCATAATAATACTTTACCATTTCTCTCTAGTTAATAAATCCATGTTAATTGGTATGTTAATTTTTTCTCCGGGGATTTGCTTTTTAGTATTTTACAGTATTATGAAGAATATATTTAAGCTTTGTTAGTAAATTTTGTTTCTTTGGATATTATCAAAAAAAAAAGTTTATTTCAAAAAGTTTATTCATACATTTACATAAGTCTTTCTTTAAAAAAATTTACAAGTGTGCTAGAATTTAAAATTAATAGAACAAAAAATTAAGTATAAATATATCACAGATACAAATATATACATTAGCGGTAAAAGTAATCATATGTGAATAGATGTTTCTGGTGAACTGATCAGTTGTGCTTGATCTCCAGTAAGATCTAAATGACACAGATTGCATGTATAATGAGAACATAATAGCCATATTGCAATGTTTAAGATCAACTTAAAAGCAGAGAAAACAATTAAAACTGAGAGCAGAATAACGAGTTCATTGCTGAATCCAATTGCAATCAAAATTATGTTTCCTACTTCCAATGCAGCAACCACCGTAGCTAAAATGTTAGTGGTAATCATGTAGCTTTGATCTTCAAC
>JAHWFO010006405.1:2663-12749 GCA_023313115.1 Rhysida immarginata
ATTCACAAAATGGTTTTATGCATTGACTGAGAATGAGTGCAGGAGAAAGATTTTTTACCTTTTCATACATCACAAAATTACTAGGAAATCGTTGTAGAATTTCTGCACACAATGAACGTAAAAAGTTGAAACATCGCTCCTTTAAAACATCCTTATTAACACCTTTTCCACATTTATGCAGCTCTTGTAAAAATTCAAATCCTAAATCTACTTTGTTTAATGGCAAAAAGATTGATTCAAAATTTGAAACGTTTGTTTCTAACGAGACATGATTAGGATGTACAATTCTTTTTAATAACGATAAGGCCAAGCCTTTCAATTCTGAAAGAATAAAAAAATGGTCAGCATTTTCTCGTTGAAAGAGTAAGTTAACGTTATTGAGCTCCTGTAAAACTGGCTTTAAAAAAAGAAAATACAACAAATTTGATTCGTCAGCATACATTTCATATAATATTCGTGCCATGCAGCAGTGCTCTTTATCTTTAGCTATGGCAAAATGAGTTTTAAGTTCAAGCCATTGCTCCAATAGAACTGTGACGGCATTTAATCTGGAGAGCCACCGGGTTGGAGCCAGCTGAACAAGTTGAGTGGGCTCTGTTGAGATGGTATACACTTGCTTGTAAGCATCTCGTCTTAAACTAAAATGGTTAAACCAATTAAAAGATTCTTTTAGTAAAAAATCTATGCTTGAAGGAAGCTTTCGGCAAGCTGCTTCAGCACGTAAGTTGAGGGAATGACATACGCATTTTATAAGTACTAAATTAGGACTTATTTCTCTCAGCTTTGTGAATAGGGAATGGTGTATCCCACACATATTGCTTGCACCATCTACTCCTATTGCCAGTAAATTTTTTAAGGGAATGTCAGGATGACCATCATAGACGATAGCGAATCTCCATCAACACTTAAGCAGGGTTGAATAAGGAATAGATGAGCACATAAAAAGGGTTGATTTAGCAATGCATCATTGCGAGTGCTGACTGATACCTCTACATCCCTTTCTCCTTTTGTTTCGAGCGTTCTCCATTTGGTGATTGTTTTGTTTAATTTATCCAATCTTTTATTGTGGCATACAGTAAATAGGAGCGACTTCGTGCGTTTGTTGTTCAACTTGTAAATGTTAAACATGTTCACTGTACTCAAAATTTCCCGAAATGTACCTCTATAAAATACGGAACTTACCTCCTTGGGCATCTACTGGAAGTCCTCAGGTTGGAGCATGTTCAACACCTGCTGCGATTCCGCTTGGATCACTTCAATGGAGTCAAATCGTCGCCCTTTTAATGGCAACTTCAATTTTCGGAAGAGGTAGAAATCGCAGGATTCCAGGAGACAGCGGTCATGTTGTTTTTGTTGAGGAAGTCCCTCACAGCGAGCGATGTGTGCGCCGAAGCATTGTCGTGATGGAGCAGCCATGGCAGTCTTTCTTCTTCCACATTTCTGGCCTTTTGCGCTTCACGTTTTCTCTCAATCGTCTCAAAGCGTCCCGTATGACAGTCGATCACAAATATCGTGGATAGTCTGCCTTCGATCTTCTCGGATCACGTCACGCACTTTGGTGATCATTTCTGGAATTGTGTTTGTTGACGGTCGAACAGAATGCTTGTCGTCTTCCACAGGCTCCCGACCATATTTGAAACGCTTAAACCACTCAAATGCTTGGGTTTGGCCTAAAGCTTGTTCACCAAAAGCCGCCTTCAACATTGTGTGAGTTTCAGCAGCAGTTTTCTTCAGCTTTAATATCAAGAATCGCAACAGGACCAACACAAAGAGTGACAAAAATGGCTCAAACTCCAAATCACCTGGACATAGGATGACATCGCTTGCCACAATTACAGCTGAGACATACCCCTAACACCATTTGTCGGCAAAATTCCGTATTTCTTACGGTTCGGTCAGAATAAAACAATTTCGGGAAATATTGGTTAGCACCTCGTACAGTGTCCAGAAGGTGGACTTTTCTTAAAAACAAACAAAGGAGGAAAACATCTTTTTTCCAATCACGAACACGTTGCGGTGACAATGAAGAAGAATGACGAACCAAATGAACATGAGGTAAGCAAAATAGCACCATAGATCAAAATGCCACATGCTGTAAAATTAAAACTCGCTTGTGCATATACTTCCTGTTAGTTTTCTCACTTTCCAAGATAGGATCACAAAACAAAACACACGTAACAGATGATGTAGTTAAAAAGCCAAAATTAAAATTGTGTGTAAGTGTACACGGACCGATTTTCATCTTTATAAATAATGTAATTATAAATTTCAGCTATCCCCCGATGAAGAACCAACTTCAGACCGACGATGAAGCAGGTGGTGTGTCAGTTGAGCTCAGGCAATACCTTAATCAAAGCTTTTCAAGTAGAATGTGAAATCCATTAAAAGAATGGTAAGCATTGGCTACAATCTATCTACCCAAATGGGTACAAAATTGCTATGCAGTATATGGATATTTTGGCTACGTCTGTGCCTTCAGACCGTTTGCTTTCTCGAACAGGAAGAATTGTAACCCCAACTACACTGGTGGCCAAAAGTTTGGACCAACCAGCAAATCAATAAAAAATGAATTTATACTAAAAATATTTTACACCTACAACTCTAAGTAAATATGAAACAATATTCAGGGAAGAAACAAATTTATTTCTGCGTCGTTGCTTTTTTATTACCTTAAATCAAAATAAGACTGGCCAAAAGTTTGGACCAACATCACAAACATGCAAATAATTTGCATATTATAAGTCATCGTGTTGCGTGGTGAGCACTAAAACCATATTATGTATTGTATAATGTTAACTGAAGGCCAACGAGAGTGAATTAGAAATTTTAACTAGCAATTTACAAACTTCAAAAAAGTTGCTGAAATCTCCCATGTGAGCTACAAATCTTTATCAGAAATGTTAAAAATGTTAATTGGAAATAGGACGGAAATAGGACGACCTTGTGCACTGACGCGAAGAGACAAATCAAGAATTAAGAGACATGTTAGACCTGATATTACATCTGGGCATGTAGTCAACACCATACAAGTCAAACTTAATCTGCAACTTGCTGCCTCAAGAAGAACATTTCGCAGCGAACTACGTGCTCAGAACTTTGCCTATGAAATTATACCCAAAAAGTTGCCACTAACACAGAAACAAACGCAGGATAGACTGGAGTTTGCTAAGACACAGACTTCCAATTGGTTGTTTTTTCTGATGAAAAACGAATCAGTTTGGATGGTCCTGATAATATAGCTTCTTATGAAGAGCATCGTGATAAAGAAACACTTGTTCCACCGCGAATTAAGCACCAAATGGGTGGTAGTGGAGTGATGATTCTGGCTGCCATTGGAAGCAACGGAAAGTTGAAGATTTAGATGGACATTGCACAACAGCTCAATATAAAAATGATCTTCACAATGTGTTCATCCCTTTGTGCAAAGTCTAGTTTAAGCATAAACCATGGATTTAGCAGCAGGACAGTCCTGCAATCTTTACTGCACGAGTTGTGAAAGCCTATTTTGAGAGCAACAACATTTCCACTTTTGCTTGGACTGCTCGAAATCGAGATCTCAATATTTTTGAGAATGAGTGGCATCTCACGGAACAAAAAATTTACCAAAACACAATACAAATCTCGAGAACAACTAATAGCAGCCATTCAGAAAGCTGTTAAGCCAAATGTTATTAAAAGCTTATTTAATTCTTTTTCAGGTCGTTTGTCCAATATTGTAGAGTCAAAATGATCTCAAATATCAAAATAATTGATTAGTTAATGATGTAATACTTTTTTCCCTTTATGTTATACAAATGTGGTCCAAACTTTTGGCCAGTCTTATTTTGATTTTAGGTAATAAGAAACCAACAACGCAGAAATAAATTTGTTTCTTCCCTGAACATTGTTTCATATTTACTTAGAGTTGTAGATGTAAAACAGTTTTCGTATAAATTCAGTTTTTCTTGACATTGCTGGTTGGTCCAAACTTTTGGCCACCAGTGTAGAAACAGATTAAATCCAAGAAAATTGAACATGTTGTATTTGCAAAGATTGATGACAGTTTTTGGAATTAAAGAACTGGAGAAGGCAGAATGTGGTTGTCTCTTTACTAGTTAACTTTAATCTTCTGGGCTATTGGAAAAAAGTATGATAAAATACAAAATAATGAACCATTTTTTAAAATAAATGTATCGATATATATATATATTTGAGAGTATTGGGTATTTGATACTTAGTACTAAAAAAGTATCGAGTACTTTGCAGTATCGATATTGGGCGAGGTCAAAAATGCAAACACCGATTTGATTATTGCTCGATGATTAACGTATTGTTGACTCTCGTAGCAACAATGATTTTCTTCACTAACTCAACTCGGTGTTAGTAATTTTGACCTCGCCCACTACATCAGTTAGGAAAAACGCTAGTAAAGATATAACTTGTGTAAAAGGCGCAAAATGACCTTAGTAGTCGACACCAAAAAAATTCTAATAAACCAACCAATCACTATAAAATTGGAAATTCTGTAACGGAATATTTTAACAATAGATGGCCACAGTTACTTCTTTAATCCGGATGCGGAAGTTGCCTTAAGTAGGCAAGGCAAGCATGGCGGCTTGTGAAGCATGTTTTGTAATGAATCAGTTCTCATTGATCATTTTTTAGATAAAATTATGTTTATTAAACAGATACAGTTCTCTAAAGAAATTATTTATTAAAATACGTCTCGCTGATCCATAAAACGCGAGCTGCAGCAGCTTAAGCTTACTCTAGTCAAAACATCGCTCACTAGCATCAGCCGAATGCAAAAATGACGCTCTTTCATTTTGCAAATTGCTTAGCGTTAGCCTACGTGCCTTATTTTCTTACCTATAAGTTTTCTGGCTTGTAAGTAAACTTAAAATTGGTTTAATGTTTGACCTCTTTAAATGGACCCATTTGTCATCTATTCCTATTTAAATATTGCAGATCAGAATACGGTGCATTTTGGAAATGCATCCAAGCTGGAGCTGCCTATATGTTTACACAGCTAGGAAAAATGCTGATCCTTGCTACGTTTTTCCCTCCGTCGGACACGCACTGGCTGAATGGAATAGATGTAGTTGGGGTATGTATAAAATTATATTAAGTAAAACTCCTGTATCTATAGCTTGAAGTAAAAATTGCAAGGGTAAAAGAGGTATCCTTGCTTCGGAGTTAGTACAGCAAATGAAGACACGGAAATAGCCCAAAATACAAAAGGTATGACACAGGTTGCATTTTATCTCCCTTCCTTTCTAATATGTAAACCGAAGCCAGCACGAGGAAACTCAAAAATTGGAGTGAAAATCGGCTGATGGAACATCAGCCATCGGCGACACAACCCTTCTTTCAGAAATAGAAGAAGATTTGAAACACCTGATAACAGAGATAAAGATTGAAGCGAGAAGCTAACACCGAAAACACCATCAACATAGCAACAGCAGAATTCGTTAAAACCGCAAAAGATATCGACCCCATGCATGTTGTATTAGTGACCATAATTGTATTACATTATATTCATAGGTGGAAGATCCAAAGCTCAACTAGGCTTTTCCGTTCAATCCCAAAGATATCCAGTGAACTGAGAGAATTAAGATATTCGATTAGTTGTTTCTTTGTTTAGTTGATCTGGATCATTTCACTAACAGACAACATGTCATAAAACGAGAAAACTCATTATATTGCAGAAAAGGGGAGTGCTATGCAGATTACTGTAAACTTCACACTATCTTTGGATATAACAATGCCTCTAGCGAACCAACAAAGATTACTAAAGAAGTTCGAGAAATGCGGGTCAGTTGCAACCATAAACTCTCAACCGGGAGGAATTGTACACGTCAACAGAGACATCTTTGTGAAAGGATCATTGTGACTTCACCGACCGAGTAATTGTCTGTCGAGAAAGTGGATCTAGAAGGAAATAAAAAACAATTGATTTAAAACTTGCAGATCAGAATATGGTGTTTAAAACTTACACACTTTATGACATTTTTAGTATGGGTACCAAACTCTGCAGGAATAATGTCCAGATTTAGGGCCACAAGATTTGCGTGGTTCACTGCTTTCGTTAGTACAATCACTATTTATAACTAAATCCAAGGTACCATGAAAAATCTGTTGTTATAACCGATGTTGCTCTTTATCTGGTTCTTAAGCTTCATATTAATGTCAGAATGTAATTTCATTTGAAATTGTAGATTCAAAGGCATTCTTAAATTTCTCATGATCCTTCCAAATCATTAACACAGTTGAGTGAGATATATTCAATTCCCAGCCCCATCGCGATTCTTGGCACTAGACTCCAGCTGCCAAATAATGTAAGCTTTTTCTTCCACAATATATGGATTTCTTTTAGGAGCCGCTCTTGTTAATATAACTGTGGTAGCGACACATGCTTTGCTAGCTCAGGATAAAAACTGAGTCCGTTTTCAGTAAAAAAAATTTTCCCTTGCTACAGTTTATGAAAGTAACAATAAAAAAAAAAAAAGAAACCTATTAGTTACTGGGGGCCCACTTTGTATTTAGTTTTTTTTTTTTTTCTTATTAGTTATTTTGGGATATTTTTATATAATACGAGGTGCATTCAAATTCTAAGGTCTCAAAATTATTTTCTGACAAAATACTTAACCCAGAAAGTTGTAACTACTGTTACCTCTCGATGTAATCACCGTGAAGTCGAACACATTTTTCACATGGCTGCTAAGAACTCTTCTTTAGGGGTATATTTTGCCCACTGGTAAATCGCTGAAGCAACGGCAGCTTGGTTGGGAAACGAGTGGCCACGGAGAATGTCCTTCATGATTGGAAAAAGTCAGAAATCGCTAGGAGCGAGGTCCGGTGAGTACGAAGCATGGGAAACCACCTCAAAGTTGTTATTTTGAAGAAACTGCTGAGTTAGGAGTGCCCGATGAGCAGGAACGTTGTCTTGATGAAAAAGCACCCGTCCAGTCTTGTTTGGTCGTTTTTCATGCAATGCTGGAAGATATTTTGTTCTCAAAACATTTTCGTATGAATTAGCTGTAACAGTTGTACCCTTTGGAACACAATGCATGAGGATTACTGTCCCAAAACATGCCCATCATAACTTTCTCAGCAGAGGCTGTGACTCGAAATTTTTTCGGTGGCGGTAAATCAGTGTTTCCATTGTGAGATTGGCGTTTCGTTTCAGGGTTAATCTACGTCTGATCCATCGTCACAACCGATGAAAAGAAAGCACCATTCATTGCTGCGTCACGTGTCAACATCTGCTGAGAAATTGCCACCCGCGCAGACTTGTGTTCATCGGTCAGCATTTGTGGGACCGACCTTGAAGAAACTTTCCGCATTTTCAGTTCATCATGCAAAATGTACTCCACAGACTCCACAGAAATGTCAAGTTTAGAGGCAATATCACGCACACCTAAGCGATGGTCTTCCATAACAACTTGTTACACACGAGCAATCATGGCTTCCGTCCGGCTGGTTCGTGGTTGAGGCTGCTTCGGTTCATTCTCACATAATTCTCGACCTTCTTTAAACTTTCGCACCCATGAACGCACATTTTTAACATTCATAATGCCTTCATCGCATATCTCACTCGATCGGCGATGAATTTTGATGGGTGTTTCACCCCGCAAGTGCAGAAAACGAATTATTACACATTCATTTTGTAAACTAAACTTCGCCATTTTAAGTATATGAAACCTCGTTCGCGGCAACGCGCACGATGTTCACGCCGTTCACAGTATAGTGCTGCCATCTATGTTAGTAAAGACGAAATATTTCCCGCAAAATTTTAAAAGCATCTGGATCTTTCTACTTACTCTCACTGCAGAGAAAAAAATTTGGAGACCTTATAACTTGAATGCACCTCGTACAGACCTAAAGATCTGCTAAAATTTGCTAGTCCCATTGAATTCTATGGATTCTAGCGGGTTTTTGCTAATTTTAATGTAAAATCCACTATATTTAGCAGGATATCCCCTAACTTGGCAACATTGAAACTGATTGCTGATGAAAGAGGATGGCGGAACACATGGACTTGAGAAAAAAAAATTCTGAAAAGCACACTTGCAGGAAGATCTTTTCCAGGGAAACCTGTATACCAGAAATTGGTCGTTATTGCCAGTAGGGAATCCCCATTTCATTTGAAAATTCTGCTGCTATACACTGTTCCATTGTTATAACCGATATTGTTTCTTGTCATTTAGACAGAAAACCAGACTTGGAGAAAAATCTGGTTGTTATATTGGTTGGTCGCTATAACCAATGTCAGTATAAACAATTTCGACTGTATTTGAAAAATAGAGTTTATCAGGGGAATGTTCTGATCTGAAGAGAAGTTTATCGAAAGGTATCAAGCAAACCCATGGAGATATTTTGTGCAGCTATTCTATGCTTTCAAATTATTTTGGGTGCCATTTCAAGCAGACTAAATAGTCTAATGACTGATACATCCACTAAAACCAGACATGTTTTATGATATCATGATGCATTAAAAGAGTTTCATTGGAATTACTTATTCATTATTTCTCTTTCCCATGTCCTTGCTAATGTTTGCATTACAGTTCCTAGCTACATAGAAATGGTTATGTAGGGAAAGCTTAAATATAACCACCAATGCATATTCCCATATTATGGCTCAAGTTATATGACATCTGCAGTTGTGAGCACAAATACTAATTAGCTAATTTCGTACAATTTATCAAAAAAACATCTACGTGCCAGTACTCAATAATTTCAATTTAAATACATCAAATGATCCGAAGTATCTGGAAACCTTTACACTTGTGTTTCTCTTGCAAAGGTAACTACAGAGATAAACTTCAGAATTTGGGAACTGGGGAGCTGAGTCCAAATCATTATGCCTCCACCATGAAACTTTACTTTTGCAGAATGTAGTCCAGTAAGCACCTTTAGCCCAGCACTCACCACTTCTACACATGTTCATTGGACTGCCAGGTAGATATTCATCACTCTTTAAGCTACACCATGTAAAAAAAAAAAAAAAAAAAAAAAAGGTCATTAACTCACTTTTTCCTAATTTTGGTTTTGAAAAGGGAAATAAAAATTCCATGACCTGTACTCAAACAAGTGACCATGCCTATCGCTGGCACCGCTTTAACCAATTGAGCTACCGCAGACACTTAACAGCCCTACTGTTTTGAAGCATCTATAAGGCCTTCAATGGAGTCACAGATACCCCAAATTTTCTATATTTATTATTAATTTTCATCTAAGTATTTGATGGTTTTCACAGATGAAACTATGTAACTCTGTATAAACAAAAGGTGCTTGATTCATATATCAAAACCAAAATGGTCCTTCACATACTGTTTTTGTAGGAGACCCACTTCTCAGAGAAATGTAAGAGAGGCTTGGTTATAGAAAACACAAACGCTAAAATGATTTTTTTGGCAGTTTCCTCTTGTAGGCATCTGTTGGTGTGTCCCTGATAACAGACCAGCAATATTCAGCTAGCATACTTCCATTCCATCATTAAGCTCTACCTGTGTGACTTCATGATGTGAACATGACATAAATGTAGATGATTGAAAGTCAGGATCTTGATTGTTTGGGTCATCAGAGATATCTTCCTCTGAATCAACAGTATATTTACCTTTAGGAAGAGTTTTCAGAATGCATAGTGATTTAGTTAACATTTTCACCCACAGGTGGCGCTGAAAACTATGAAAAAATAAAAAACCGGTATGAAAATGTTGCAAGGACTGTTGCAAAAACCTAAACAATGACATTTTCAATGTAACCCTCATTTGAAAAAACCATTTTGGTAGAGCGGACTTGCAATCTCAGCAGCACAAGCTATCAGCTTGTTACAGATCGCCTGCAGCGCCATCTCTTGGTAGAAATGTTAACTGAATTTGAAATTTGGTGGGATAAAATTCCCTGATTTCCTAAGCATAAGGCTGCAAACGATACATGATCTATCGCATTCCGTTTTTTTTTTATTGATTTTCAAAATCCATCAGTCATTTTTGGGACACCCGGTACATAAAAAGCTAAACAATCTAAAATCGTTGAGTATGAAATATTTTAAAAACAACTATATAATTTGAAACTCAACCATTTATTTTGACATAATCACTG
>JAHWFO010006407.1:5070-43052 GCA_023313115.1 Rhysida immarginata
TCCAGCACAGGGATGTCCATAAGTATACCTGGTACAGGGATGCAATGTACCAGAACCCACTGATTGATTTTGTAATTGTTTCAGCTGACTTATTCCGATCAGTGTTGGATACTCGTGTGAGAAGAGGGGCAGAACTATCATCTGATCACCACCTTGTTGTCTGCACTTTGCGGTTCTCTGAATCCATGCCAACCAAGCGAAATACTAGGTTCAGACAAACTTGGCGCATCAAATGGGAGGCATTGGAGGATAGAGCTGTGAGGAAGACCTTTGCAGATAACATATCTTCAAGTTTCAAAGAACTACCCAGTGATCGTGGTACTGTTGAAGAGGAGTGGCAGTCGTTTAAAACCGGTCCAGGACAATTGGTCTAATGACGATTGGTCTAACGTCTATTGGTCTAACGCCGATTGGTCTAAATCCCGATTGGTCCAAATTCCGGTTGGTCCAAATCCCGATTGGTCCAAATTCCAATTGGTCCAAATCCCGATTGGACTAAATCCCGATTGGTCCAAATTCCGATTGGTCTAAATCCCAATTGATCCAAATTCCCGATTGGTCCAAATTCCCGATTGGTCCAAATTCCCAATTGGTCTAAAAGGAGACTAAAATGACTGAATGACTAAAAAATTTTCATTGAAGACGAATTAAAAAAAAAGAGAAAAATGGATCGCGCCGACGCTCTGACTAATTAAGGCATTGTTGATTGTAGGCTTTGGCTTAATTTTTCATTTATCATTTAAATTAACTGTCATATTAACGAACACCGCCTCTACTCAAAGCCTGAGCGCGAAAACGTCATACATTGTTACATCACCTACGGTAGGGTATTGTTAATCATATTTCTGCCAATAATAAGTCCGAAATTGTCCCTACCGTAGGTGATGTTGGTTGGTTTATTAGAAATTTTGGCGTCGATTACTTTTTGCGCCTTTTACACAAGTTAAATCTGTACGCAGCCCGGGACAAACACAAACATCCATGCCCACGGCGGGATTCGAACCCACGACCAAGTGGACTCGAGGACTAGAAAGCCTACGCTAGCCCTCTCGGCCACCTAGCCGGCCGCAGCAGGTGATGTAACAATATATGATTTTTCCGTGAGCAGGCTTTCTCTGTAGGCGGTATTGTATTAACCCGGATGCACGACAATTATAAATAAATAGATAAATAAATAAATATATAAATAATGAAATTGGTTATGTAATGTGTAGGTTATTTTTAAATGCATTATAAGTTTAAATTATAACATCAAAAAATTTTATGGCCAACGTGATCGCCAGTTAATTAATACGGTAAATTAATATTAGAAAGGAAATTAAAAAGACCCCTCCCATTTTCCAAAAAAGAAAAAACTTCAGTAAATTCAGATTAAAAAAAACAGATAAAAAGCAGGGGGGGGGCGTGATAAAGAATAATTAAACCAGAAATCTTTCATAAAAAAATGTATTCAATAAAGTTTCGTTATTTTCATTTATAGACTTTCTTGAAAAAAAATCCATTTTTTAAAACTGGATTTAACCCTCGTATTTATCCAAGGATCACATTTACATCAACACTGTAATTGTGCAAAGAGTGCTCTGAATAACCTGTAAACTATACACATTCACTATGTATTTTAATTCCTTAAAGAAAAAGGTTTTGAATAATTCAAGTTAAATTTTTTGTTTTCAGTGGAAAATTTTCAGTCATTTTAGTCTCTTTTTAGACAAATCGGGAATTAGACCAATCAGAATTTGGACCAAACGGGATTTAGACCAATCGGTATTTAGACCAATCGAGATTTCGACCAATCGGTATTTGGACCAATCGGGAATTGGACCAATCGGAAATTAGACCAATCGGTGTTTGGACCAATCGGGATTTAGACCAATCGGCGTTAGACCAAACGGCGTTAGACCAATCGTCATAGACCCGTTTAAAACTGCTGTGATTACTTCGGCTGCATTGTGCTGTGGTCGTAAGCGGCTGAGTGTGGCGCAGGGCGGTGAGAAAAGGACTGCGTGGTGGAAGAGTAAAATCCAAGAAGCTGTCAAGGCAAAGAAGGAAGCCTACTTGTTATGGCTTGCAAATAAGTTAACTTCGAGTCGAGTGCGGTACACTGAGGCGCGAAAAGCAGCAGCAAAGACAGTATCAACAGCTAAAGCCAAGGGCTGGGAGAAGTTCGGGGAGAAATTAGAGGCAGACCATGGTTCTGCAAACAAGGTGTTCTGGCAGACGGTGCGCCGCCTCCGTGGAAAGAAGTCTCTTTCATCACAAACTATTAAGAGTTCAAATGGGAGGCTTCTGAAAACGGAAGAGAGCGTATTGCATACGTGGAAGGAATACTTTGCATCTCTTCTTAATCCGGTGACAAAAACAACTGAGGCATACGAGGTGCACCTTAGAGCGGAGAATAGTCAAGGTAGTATCACTGAAACAGAAGTCAGATGGGCAATTAAGTCCCTGAAGACTGGCAAAGCTGCAAGTGATGATGAAATCCGGTACGAGATGTTAAAGGCCTTAAATGAGGATGGTATCCTGTGGCTGACTCGAGTGTGTCAGGTTCCTGGGATATCTGGACAGGCCCCTAAGCAATGGCAGACAGGAATTGTTATCTCTATCTTCAAAAAGGGAGATCAGAGAGATTGCAACAACTATCAAGGCATCTCTTTGCTCAGCATTCCTGGGAAAGTGTACGCTAAGTGTCTGGAGAAGAGAAGTCGGGAAATAGTCGACTCCAAACTGTCGGGGGAGCAGTGGTTCACCGAAGCACAACGGATCACAACTTTGCTCTAAGGTAAATCTTTGAGAATTCCTGGGAGTATGGAAAAGAGGTCTACGCTTGCTTTGTGGACCTCGAAAAAGCATATGACAGGGTTCCTCGAGAGAAGCTCTGGCAAGTGTTGCAAGAGTATGGATTGGATGGGCAATTACTGGTTGCTATCATGTCTCTGTACGAAAGCTCTGAGATGTGTGTCCGGATAAATGGCATTAAGTCAAGACCGTTCACCGTGGGTGTTGGACTCCGCCAAGGGTGCGTACTGTCGTCCCTCTTGTTCATTATCTTTATGGACTGGATAGACAGGGGCAGCCGAGGCAATGAGCGTGTTTGTGTGGGCGACTGCCTGGTGGAGAGGTTGCTCTTTGCTGATGACTTTGTCCTCCTTCAGCATGCACTAGACCGGTTTGCAGCCAAATGTGAAGAAGCTGGGTAAAACCGAGGCTCTGGTCCTTTCAAGACAGCCTTCTCAGTGCGCTCTCCATGTTAGGGGAGCCTCATTGAGACAGGTGGAGAAATTCAAGTATCTCGGTATTGCATTCACGAGTGATGGACGGCAGGAGAAAGAATTAGATGCTCGGATAGGTGCCAAGCTGAAGGTCAGTTGGTGAGCCACGGTGAAGCCTTCCAGAACAACAAAGGCTCCTCCTGTCTCACCGCCAATGTTTGACCCATCTGTGTAAATTTCAATGTCGGTGCCAGGGATGCTGTTGCCATCACACAGTATCTCGATGCTGCGGGCTTCCCAAGTTGGTGGTTGGGAGGAGAATCCGGGTGGGGCCTCATATTCCAGAAAGCCACTAGTGCGGTGTTCCTGGGATCTATGGCGGAGGAGTGCTAGAAGATGAAGACGTGGGCAGCCATTAAAGACCTGTAGGGCCTCCGTGGAGACCGTGCGGTAGGCTCTCGCTCGGGACAAAAGAAAACGTCGCTGGGCAGTCTGGAGACGCCTCCTTGGGTACGTGTTGATGGACCTTTGGCCCCATATCTCCGCTCCGTACAGCAGCATGGGGTTGCTGATGTTGATCAGCAGAGCCTTGCGTGCCCTCGTAGAAAGACCCCAATATTTTCCTGCGAACATACTGTAAATATTCTGGTTCCGATCGTTGCCGATCTTTTGCAGAGGTAGGAGATGTGGCCTACCCAGATTCCCCAAACATCCAGTATAAAACCAAGGTACTTGATGGAATCAGTACACTGCACTGTTTTATTCCTTATAAGCTGGTCTTTCTCGCAAGGCTCTGTACGGAGGGACATATAGGCAGCCATATTTATCTGTATTTTAGTCCAGACCGTAGCTTGTCGCCCACCGCTCACATCGGATCCAGGCTCCGGTGAATAGGAGTTGCAGCCGATGCACTTTGCGGACAGTACATCGCCCCCCATGAGGACAAGTTCGTCAGCAAAGAGCAACCTCTCCACCAGGCAGTCGCCCACGCGAAAACGCTCATCGGCTTTGGATGCCCCTGTCTATCCAGTCCATAAAGATAATGCACAATAGGGGCGACAGTACGAACCCTTGGCGGAGTCCAACACCCACGGTGAACGGTATTGACTTAATGCCATTTATCCAGACACACATCTCAGAGCTTTCATACGGAGACATGATAGCAACCAGTAATTGCCCATCCAATCCATACTCTTGCATCGGCCTCGGTGGCTCAGCGGTTTGCGTGATCGCCTCTGATGCCCGAGTACGCGGGTTCGATCACGGCCGAGGACGACGAGGATTTTTCAGGGGGAAATCCTGAGATCACGCACTTCCTTCGGAAGGGAAGTAAAGCCGTTGGTCCCGTGTAGTCGTTTGCCGGCTGCACGTTAAAGAACCCTTGCGAGGCAAAATTTGCGGCCCCTATAACGCCGTCCTGAAATGACCATGGCAGTTGAAAAGAACGTTAATACCAAACAAACCAAACCAAACCATACTCTTGCAACACTTGCCAGAGCTTCTCC
The DNA here is from genome assembly GCA_023313115.1 of Rhysida immarginata. Taxonomy (NCBI): domain Eukaryota; kingdom Metazoa; phylum Arthropoda; class Chilopoda; order Scolopendromorpha; family Scolopendridae; genus Rhysida; species Rhysida immarginata. The sequence goes on from JAHWFO010006407.1 coordinate 9,785, forward strand.
CGAGGAACCCTGTCATATGCTTTTTCGAGGTCCACAAAGCAAGTGTAGACCTCTTTTGCATACTCCGAGGATTTCTCAAAGATTTGCCTTAGAGCAAAGATGTGTTCCGTCCTGCTTCGGCCAAGTCGGAAAACACACTGCTCCCCCGACAGTTTGGAGTCGACTATTTCCCGACTTCTCTTCTCCAGACACTTAGCGTACACTTTCGCAGGATTTCTGAGCAAAGAGATGCCTCGATAGCTTTTGCAATTTTACCAATCTCCCTTTTTGAAGATAGGGATCACAATTCCTGTCTGTCATTGCTTAGAGGCCTGTCCAGATATCCAAGCAACCTGACACACTCGAGTCAGCCACAGGATACCATCCTGATATAAGGCCTTTAACATCTCGGACCGGATTTCATCATCACCTGCACCTTTGCCAGTCTTCAGGGACTTAATTGCCCATCTGACTTCTGCTTCAGTGATACTACCGTGACTATTCTCCGCTCCAAAGTGCACCTCATGTCCCTCAGTTGTTGCTGTCATCGGATTAAGAAGAGATGCAAAGTATTCCTTCCATCTATGCAACACGCTCTCCTCCGTTTTTAGCACATTTTCTATATATAGAAATGTGCTTATGTGATCGGTTTGTCCAGCTGTCCGTCCGTCCGTCCGTCCGTCCGTCTGTAGACAATCCCACAATTCATTGCGTTGCATGTATTGAATTGCATGTATTGCAATCTCACAATTCATTCAATCATGTCTTGAATTGCTGGAAGAAACGAATTATCCTCGCATTTGGTAAAACGCGTGTTGAGAACATTGGTTCGGTTCTGCGCGTGCTTTAAACATTAATGAGATGGTGTGCGTGCAGGATGCACGTGTTTGACGATTATTAAAAGGGCAGTTCGGTCCCTAAATCAAGAGAACTTTTTTATTCCTAGGGAGCTTAGCATTTATTACGATAACTTGAAAACGAATTAACTTTTTCACAGTCTGTTTTCACCAATCCATTAAAATGGGACAGAGTACGCAGAAGTACGAACGTGAGATAGCAGGAATAAGTACGTGCTCTAATAGCACGTGCTTAAATAGTACCATTATGATACCCTCTTAAACATTTCCTATAACAAGATATGGCAAGTAATATATCAAACAAATTGTCACAACATATCATGAACGAATATAAAAGATTAACTAGTGATAGCAAGTATCGGTCTAATGGCACGTGTACGTGCAAGGATGTCTCATGAATGAATATAACGGTATATACTGATGTCTGAATTGTTTAGTAGTACGTGTTTTAATGGTACCAAGTGGTACCATTGGAACTTTCAATGCTAGGATATTGCATGTAATATATCAAACTACTCGTAATAACGTGCCATGAGTGAATATCACGAGAAAATAATGATCATAGTTATTGGTTTAGTAGCACGTGCCCTAATGGTGCCCTATGATACAATATGGTAACCTTGGAACTTTCAATGCTAAGATATGGCATGTAATATATCAAACGACTCGTAACAACATGTAATGAGTGAATATCATGAGAAAATAATGATAATTGTTATTGGTTTAGTAGCACGTGCCCTAATGTTGCCCTAAGAAACCATTGGAACTTTCAATGCTAAGATATGGCATGTAATATATCAAAGGACTCGTAACAAGGTGCCATGAGTGAATATCACGAGAAAATAATGATAATAGTTATTGGTTTACTAGCACGTGCCCTAATGGTGCCCTATGAAACTATATGGTACCATTGGTAATTTCAATGCTAAGATATGGCATGTAATATATCAAACGACTTGTAACAACGTGCCATGAGTGACTATCACAAGAAAATACTGATAATGGTTAACAGTTTAGTAGCACGTGCCCTAATGGTGCCCTATGAAACCATTGCAACTTTCAATGCTAAGATATGGCATGTAATATATCAAACGACTCGTAACAAAATGTAATGAGTGAATATCATGAAAAAATAATGATAATTGTTATTGGTTTAGTAGCACGAGCCCTAATGGTTCCCTATGAAACCATTGGAACTTTCAATGCTAAGATATGGCATGTAATATATCAAACGACTCGTAACAAGGTGCCATGACTGAATATCACGAGAAAATAATGATAATGGTTATTGGTTTAGTAGCACGTGCCCTAATGGTGCCCTATGATAACATATGGTAACCTTGGAACTTTCAATGCTAAAATATGGCATGTATAATATCAAACGACTCGCAACAACGTGCCATGAGTGACTATCACGAGAAAATAATGATAATGGTTAACAGTTTAGTAGCACGTGCCCTAATGGTGCCCCATTGCATGATATGGTACCATTGGAAGTTTCAATTCTAACACATGGCATGTAATATATCAAACGATCGTAACAACATGTAATGAGTGAATATCATGAGAAAATAATGATAATGGTTATTGGTTTAGTAGCACGTGCCCTAATGGTGCCCTATGGCATGATATGGTACCATTGGAAGTTTCAATTCTAACACATGGCATGTAATATATCAAACGACTCATAACAACATGTAATGAGTGAATATCACGAGAAAATAATGATAATGGTTATTGGTTTACTAGCACGTGCCCTAATGGTGCCCTATGGAACCATATGGTACAATTGGTAATTTCAATGCTAAGATATGGCATGTAATAGATCAAACGACTCGTAATAACGTGCCATGAGTGAATATCACGTGTAAATAATGATAATAGTTATTGGTTTAGTAGCACGTGCCCTAATGGTGCCCTATGCTACCATATGGTAACCTTGGAACTTTCAATGCTAAGATATGGCATGTAATATATCAAACGACTCGTAACAACGTGCCATGAGTGACTATCACGAGTAAATAATGATAGTGGCAATTGGTTTTGTAGCACGTGCCCTAATGGTACAATACAGAATTTATAGAACTTTTAATGCTAAGATATGGCGTGTAATATATCAACCAACTCCTTACGCGTTATTAGATCTTTTGTTATCCATAGCTTATTTGAATCAAGAGTATAGTACTCTTAGGCTTTATGGTATTTAAAACTCATTACTAATTAATTTATTAGTAGTTAATCGCTTGCTTCAATAAGACTTTAGTAATTTAATATGAAAATCTAATAGATGCTTACACATAACGCTTCAGCAATTGAGGCTCACTTCGTTTAACATTATGTGAGAATTCTTACAAATTAAAGAACTTTTATTTTTTTAAGTGTATGAGGAATAACTTCGCTCTCCATTTACCTTTCATTCTTCAAGTTTATTCTTTTAAATTCTCTCTATACGTTAGCCTATTTAAATAGTAATTTACAATTTAGTTTTCATATTTATTTATTTACTCTCAAGTGTTTTAAAATGTTGGATAATTCTATATATCCATGTACGATGCTATAAATAGAAAATGTGCTCTCTTTATCCGCTTTGGCGGTAAAATCATTCTTGTTAGAATTCTCCCATCTGAACTCTTAATGGTTTGTGATGAAAGAGACTTCTTTCCACAGAGGCGGCGCACGATCTGCCAGAATACGTTGTTTGCCGAACGACGTCTTGCCTCTAATTAGTCTTCCTCTAGTTTCTCCCCGAACTTCTCCCAGGCCTTAACTTTAGCTGTTGATACTGTCTTTGCTGCTGGTTTTTGCGCCTCAGTCTACCGCACTCGACTCAGCATAAGTTGACTTATTTGACCTATTTGCTGTTAGCCAAAATTTCTAACAAAACCAATCTTCAATTTTTTTTTTATTCTTGCATCTGCACTTTTTAATCCTCCCATTTTTTCAATTAAAATAGATTTTTTCGAACCTTGTATTTAGAAAATATAAAACAACCCCATCTTTTCCTAATCTTTGCCATAATTTTCCTAAGACCAAGTGATTTCCACCCCCACAACTCCGACCCTATTGGGACAATTTTGCCCATACTTTACAGTAATGTTTATCTTGCTTACAGGAATCTGCATACCGAATTTCACTTCTTTATATGCATAAATACGCGTAGACCTTTTGGTCCCCTCTAATTTCCGCCCCCGAAACTCCGCCCCCAGAGGGCCAATCAAAACCAAATTAAATAGTGAAGGTCCGCATGCCCATAGTAAGCTACGTTCTGAATTTCCACCTTCTATGTCAAAAAGTGCGGAAATTAAGAAGGGGACGGACGGACAGACAGACGGACATTGTGAAAACAATAATTAGCTTCATTCTTCTGCCGGTTAATAATGTAATTTGGAAAAAAATATTTGCGGAATTAAAAAAAACAAACTTTTGAAAATAAAAAATACTGTATTTTGCGAAATAAAAAAAAACTTTCGGTGGTATTTTCAAATTCAATTGAGCAAAAATGAGCTATTAAAAAGGGGTAAAAAGTGAATAAAATGAATAAAAATTTGGGAGGGATTCTTCTTACTCATTTTTAATACTCATTTTGATACTCATTTTTTAATCCCCACCTTTTGATTTAATGTTAATTATCCTCGACTTTTTAAGCTCCACTTTCAGCTTCTACTTTAGTCCCTTTTTTATCCTATTTTTGATTTCGCTTTAATAAGCCAATTTCCTTAAATGAAGTGAATATAAATTGGAAATAAAGGCGATAGAAATGGACAGAGATAAATGGAAAATAAAATGTGGGATTAATAGTGAGATAAAAATTATCATAAAAAGCGAGATTAAATAGTAGAAGATAACAAATAGGGTCAAAAAATGAGTATTTGCTTTGGGAATAAAAATGAGTTAAAACTTGGGACTAAATGTTAGGAATAAAATTGAGGGTAAACAACGGGGTAAAAACTGGGATCATAAAACGGAAATTAACAAGTAGGGTAGATGTACCAGTAATTGACAGTTTAAGACATTGCTGTGAAACAAAATTGTGTACATAATACAAATATTATTTTGAAACTTTTCTAATTATACCATTAAATTGCATATAGAATGCAGAATGCGCCAATCTCTATACAATTATTATATCTTTAAAAGCTATTAAGTTATTAAATTTTTTCCTAACTAATGCATGAATCGCCAGTAGTTGACAGTTAATGCACCAGAAGTTGACAGGCAGTTTCACCAGTAATTGACAATACTTTAATTACACATTTTTATTATATATATATATATATAGAACAAATTGATAACATTCAAAAGTAGCTGAAGAAATCAAGCATTTTTAAGAATGTGTAAAGTATTTAACATAACTAAAAATGTGCTTTTTAAAACCTAAGTTGTTCATATTGATCATTTATCTTTTTTCCCCTTTGAAATAATAAATAAAATCAGTCTATTCCCATGTAGAGTGCAAAGACCATAGAAAATGAAGGTGTTTTCCAGTAGTGCAGTATCATCAGATCTTGGCCAACAATTTGTTCATAGAAAAACTTGATTCTTGACAACTGTTCTCCAACTTTGCAAAATTCATCCAATTCATCCTATGCTACGTCTTATCATAGTAAACAGAATAGTAGTTTTTTTTCTTGGAAGATAACTTGTCCTGGGCTATCTGTTGATCGTCTCTGTGACAAGATTAAGGACCAACAAAAAGAATCGGCGAATAGGGCGTAGAAGATTTATGTCAAAGTGGTTGATCTAGAAATTGACAGTCAAGTTCCTATAATTGACACATTTATGTTAAATACTGGAAATTCAGAAGTTACACTTAAAACCATCATGTTTCCTTATTATTACCCTACATTCTAAACCACATTAGTATATTTTGTGGTCGTTTTTTTTTTTAAACACAGAAATTATCAATAACTGACAGGTTATGTCAATTACTAGTGACACTACATACCTGGGTTCTAGTAATTGACGGTGGATTAAAACAGTTAAAAAATTAGTCATCAGAAATTCTGTCACTACTAGAAGTATTGTCCACTGATCACACAAAAAGATTCACGTAAAATTAATAACAAATATTGCATAACATTCATGAAATAAATTCAAGTACTCAAACCCTCACGTAGTGGTTCATTACAAGGTTTTTTCGACTCGATGAGGCATTGAACAATCGACACGTGTTTGCGGCCATAATAGGAACCAAAGTTCCTTGTTTTTTGTTTTTTCTGGGAAGCCTAATACGTTGTTTAATTAGAGGTGGCAACCCCAGTCCCTTTTCTTGCTTTGTTACTTTATTAGAAGCCTTTAAATCGTGGATTGTCAATTACTGGTACACTGTCAACTACTGGTACATCTACCCTAGGTATTTTTATTTTGCAAAATATGTTTTGTTTCGTAAGCTGCTTTTTTAATTCTGGAAACTGCATTTTTTATTTTGGAAAATCCATTTAAGAATTCGTAAAAAGCTATTCACAAGCTGAATTTTAATGTCCGAACCTACATTTTTTATTTTGCAAAATTATTCTAAAAATGCATTTTTTAATTCGATAGAATGAATTTTACTTTCGCAAATTACATTTTTAATTCTGTAAGTTGGGGGCAGCCGTAGCCCAGTTGTCTCGCCTTGCTTAATGCAGTGGTGGAGTTAAGCAATCTTGGACGCGGTTAATCACAGGTTGGGTGACTACCTGGAAATGTCCATCGCCCCCCGTGCTTCGGAGGGCACGTTAAACCGTCGGTCCCGGCTGCTACTGTTTCCTGTAGCAGTTTTTACTGGGGATAGTGCTCAGGTTTCCTCTTAACCACTTCCGTTTCTTGTATAACCACTTTGGTTTCATGGTAACCACCTCTTACAGTTAATTCATTCAATTCTGTAAGTTGCATTTTGAAAAATAAAAAATGCAGTCGCAGAAAGCTGCATAGAATGTATAGTACAGATCAGGGCTGTCCAAGATTTTCTCCTATTGCACATTACGCTGATCAGTTCCTTAAAGTAGAGTTGCTAATTATCAGTTCGACACTGTAAAAAAAAAAAAAACGAGGCAGTTTGTCATTTTTTATTTCCTTGGTTTTAATGTCACAATTTCTCGATATCAGGTAGAATTGTATTTTCTTTTTCCCGATAGGACATGATTGTATTAAATATTTAGAATCCGATCTGTAAACAATGAAAAAAAACAGATTCTGGCAGAAGGTATAAAAAAACACACAACAAAAAACAAAATAATAAAACTTAAAAATTGGAAGGTATTTCTAAACTTCAATTTATGAAAACTACAACTGAATATATGCAATTCAGGAAATAATTTTTGTTGAGGTTAATAAAGTTTTATTACAAATTATTACTTTTAAACGTTGTCCTTTCATAAATATTTTATAGTCTAAACACTGTAAAGTAGCAAAATGTGAATAATTGCTGCAGGCATTTTTATGTTTTAGGTTAAATTTTTATTTTGACAATCTCTTTCGAAAAGAAATGTGGTCCTGTAAAGGGCCTTTACTTAATAAAAACGATGAAATCAGTTGGAAGAGTCATGCGTTCGTTTTCACGACGAACGGACGACTGCTGTCTTCGTTTGCAGATTCAACAATGCTATTAACGATGCAGACGTAATTATGACGTTTAATCGTTGCAACCAGAGACAAATGAAAGAAAGAGACTGGCAGTGACCTCCCCTCTAGTGGTGCCTTGGCGCCGCCATATTTGGATTGGCAAGAAACAGCTGATCGCCCGAGGCAATGCATGTGAATCAATCGGTTTGGTTTGTTTTGTTTGGTATTTACGTCCTTTTCAACTTCTATGGTCATTTCAGGACAAGGTTATAGGGGCGGCAAATTTTGCCTCGCAAAGGTTCATTAACGTGCAGCAGGCAAACGACTACACGGGACCAACCTCTATATTTCCCTTCCGAAGGAAGTGCGTGATCTCAGGATTTTCTCCCTGAAAAAATCCTCGTCGTCCTCGCCCGGAATCGTACCCGCGTCCTCGGGAACAGATGCAACTACTGAGATAGCGAGGCCGATGTAAAACAATTGCTTATTACAATATGTGGATTAATAAATTGATTATTTTATTGAACTGAGAATTATTTCTTCCTTTTCTTTTAATTTAAAATTTTAAAATATTTGTCCTTTAAAAATTCGTTAGGTTAAATAGTGCGGCATTGAATCAGCTATTTGGAGTCGTTAAAAGTATACGTTATCGTTAGTGAATGCAATAAAGATTTTAAAAAAAATCAGAAAACAGGTTATGCTTACTAATACTTCCGGAAATCATCTACAAAAACAGCTGAAATTACATTGAGAATATATGCCGCCTTAGGTTTTTGCCAATCGTAACATGGCAAATGCTGCACTTCCGCTGGCACCAGTAGCGCTCAGCGAAATGAATAGGACACTGCCAGTCTCTTTATTTCATTTGTCTCTGTTTGCAACTTCACCAACACAGCCAGCCTAGGAGGATTAATAAAAAGGAGACGCCCTCCTACTCACTGGCTCATTGTTGAGTTGAAGCCAATCCGCCATATTGGTAGACCCCTGCATGGCTGTTATCTACATGAGCAACGTGAAAATATTGCATTAATACGCTAAAATTTAACAACAAGACATGATTGTTTGTCTCTTATAGCAAGAAATTTATGAAATTTCTATTTACGTTATAGTTAATCTATAGAGGCTTGGGGTCTTCCAATATGGCCAACGCCTCAACAATAGGCTTCAAGATTATGACGTCATGCCATCTCCTATTATTAAACCTCCTTGCAGCCAGCGAGTATCGAAGACGAACGACAATGTCTCTGACGTCAGATCGTTTCGTTCCGTAGCCCACGAGATAGACCGGCCCTGGCCAACGCCTCCTATAAAGAAAGCCTCAGCACTGAAACGTCATACATTGTTACATCATCATAGGTCGACCAAATTTAGAGCTTATTATTGGTAGAAATGCGGTTAACAAAGGACGAAGTATGATGATGTAACAATGTATGACGTTTCAGTGCTGAGGCTTTCTTTATAGGAGGCGTTGCCCTGGCGCGGAAAAGTAACATGATCATCTTAGTCCGAATAACAATGTAACTTTCATAGTTTCCATCTTGGATTTTAACAATCAGTAATTTTTCGTTTGTTGGAAACAATGAAGATTGGATTGTTGCTTGGACTAAGATGATCAGGTGACTTTTCCGCGCCAGGGCCTGTCTTTCACGTGGGCTACGGTTTCGTTCCGAGGCTAACGAGAAAGACGGGCTACGGCACTGAAAAGTCACCTGACCAAGATAGGTCTATTAACAATGTAACTTTCATTGTTTCCATCTTGTATTTTAACAATCAGTGTTTTTTGCTTTGTCGGAAATAATGAAGGTTTGATTGTTAATAGACCTATTTTGGTCAGGTGACTTTTTAGTGCCGGAGCCTGTATTTCTCGTTAGCCTCGGTTTCGTTCGATGCCTACGAGATAACAAGGCGCCATTTAGTATTGTTGCCTCAGGCGACAAATTGCCTTGATCCGGCTCTGCTGGAAGCGAAAAAGTCACCTGACCATCGAGGTGCTAGCAACAACCCAACCTTCATTGTTTCCAACAAAAGAAAAAACACTGATTGTTAACATCCAAGATGGAGACAATGAAGATTGGATTGTTGCTAGCACCCCGATGGTCAGGGTGACTTTTTCCACGGCCTCCTAGAAACTACCAGGCCTGAACATCAATAGTGCATTGTTGAAGCACTAAGATTGTGACGTTGAACTAATTTCTGTAATAGCAACACCAGTTTGACGTAATAAGGTTATATCTGTTCCATCTTTAGACCTGGTAGTATCTAGAAGGCCGTGCTTTTTCGCTTCCAGGCCTTGTTATCTCGTTGGCCTCGGTTTCGTTTTAGGACAATGTCGAGGAACTCGCCCCTGGTCAGACGAATCGTCGTTCACATTATTCTCCTTCCTACTTTTTAGCATGGAGGAGGATCAGTGATGCTGTGGGGGGCGATGTCTTACCACTTCCTGCCCGCATGAGAGTATTATAGGACAGAATTATGTAAAGATTCAGGCCGAACATATCCATCCACTGTTGCAAACTATGTACCCTAATAAACGTTAATGCTCCCATTCACACTGCTCGAATTGTCTAAGACTAGTATTGTGGTGCAATAACAAAATGATTATTGTTATCCATCACATTCATTGTTCACGCTTCAGCAGTGTTAGTTATTGTCTTTTAAGAAAATGAAAATGAAAAAAATTTAAACTTTAAACTCTATTCTTTTTAAACTCCTCGTTATTAGGAGCTTTATCAAAAAGCTACTTATAATAAAATCTTGTAAACATTCCAAGGAGGAGCTTTAGCAGTGAAACAGAAATACATATATACATTTATTATAAAGAAATTAACCCCCCTCCCCCTCCCGAGTACGGTAAGGCAAGTTGAAGATCCTGCAGTCATCTATTTCTACCCCTTTTAAAAACTGCACTTTTTACCTCTCCCCAAGTTTTTTAATCAAAAGAATTGATTTTCTCGAACGAAATATGTAGAAAATGTAAAAAGCCTCGTATCTTCTTCCCTTTCTCATCATTTCCGAACATATGATATCAGGTCGTTGCATATCAAATGTCGGATTTCGAGGTGGGTTCCACGCTTCAGAACGGTTACCACGTTTAGTAGCAAGTACCCATGACAAAGTGGTACATTCCCAGAGATAAACCTATTAGTGACCAGCTGCCTGAAATTTGCATCTCTGCAATGATATTTAATAGCGTTTGAACCCAAGCGAAGATAGTCATGACTTCATACGAATTACGTGTGATAATGCATTACGAGTTCAGATTGAATCACACTGCATTCAAGGCCTCTCGAAACATCAATAAGGTATTCGGTATAGGCACCATAAACGAACGTACTGTCAACGATGGTACCGAAAATTCCGGGTGGGAGTGATTGACCTGGCAAATGAGCCACGCGGCAGACCGTCCAACGTGTTGAATGACGCTGATTTGAAGCGATCTGTGGAAGAGGACCCATCAAAAATTGTTCGGGACCTTGCAGGGGATCACACAGTATCAGCGTCGACTGTCAGTAGACACCTTAGGACCATCGGCAAGGTGAAAAAGCAGGACAAATGGGTCCCACATGAACTTACGGTAAACCAAAAAGAGCGTCGGTTGGATGTGTGTACGGAATTGCTTAACAGCTTCATGCAGCAGGGGGAGACGATCACCGCAGCGACCTACTGTCGTGAACTGCATCGTAGGCACAAAAACTGTATCAGCAACAACAAAAAACTGTATCAACAAACAAGGCGTCTTTCTGCTGCATAACGTATGATGTCACATGCCATATGTTGCCATAGTTCTAAAGACTAAGTGACTGCCACCCCCGCAATCGGACCCCACTGAAACAATTGGGTCTAAACTTCATAGCAATGTAGATCTTGCCTAGAGGAATCTGAAAACTGAATTTCACGCCTTTACGTACCTAAATAGCACATAGATATAATTTAAATTTAAATGAGTTTAGTCTCCTTATAATGGGGAAAATCGTGAATTAATAAAAACAAAAAAATAAAAAAATAAATAATAAATAAAGTCACCAATCTTCAAGAAACTTGTGAGATGAAAGAGAACTCAAAGGATGTAGTCTATTGAAGATGTTGTTGATAGTAGAAATAAAACCAGTCTACTGAGGATGTAGATGAAGTTCTTGTGCAGATAATGTTGATAGAGGAAAACGATAATCTTGAAGTATAGATGAAATTTTGAAGGGGGTGATCCAAATATTTGGGATAAATTTCATATAAAAACGTTTTCGAGAATTTTTCTCATCATCAGTTGGATTAAATATTTTTGAATGTTGAAAACAGTTGAAATAAGAATATAACAAATGATGTAAAGGTGATGAAGCTAAGTTGATTGTAATTGACCGATTTCATAAGCACCGCCTCCCGTCCTGACGTCACAACATGGCGCAGGCAAAGGGGAAAACATTAGTCATAAATACGCTCTCTGAGAAGGACCACTGCAGCGATCAACATGTCCCTGAAAAAGTTGTATAAGTTTAAAGCAAAAACGGGTTTTGATTATATAGAAAGGCATTCTATGGATTCGAGACGGATGAGAGAAAGAGGATTTTTTTTTTTTGTGCAAGCTACGTTCACGATGTTCGCTTGGAAGAAACAGAATCACGCGTCTTTCTCAAGGCAAGATGTTGGCGGTCGCAGAAAAAAAACGAGGCACCACATGAACTTAGTTTGGATTTCAGTTGCGATACTGACGAGAATCTTATTTTAAATGAAGCACATTGCTCCTGCACTGCTGGGTGAGTAAAAATAAATCTTTAATTTATAGCGTTAATATTAGTAATCGAAATCATTTCTACTTCTCTCCATCTCTATCTCTGTCAATGCAAATGTTATAAAGTGTAGAGCACATTAATCACTAACATTAAAGATAACTCCAGAGTAATCCTTTCTGTTGTTAGTTTAGACACCAGACACACGACATATATATATATATTTTTTTTCCCTCACATTTTCTTTTTTCTTCCAGAGTTCTTGGAACTTGCTCCCATGTTGCTGCAACCTTCTATACTCTGGAAGTGTTTGCTCATCACAAATATGAACATGTACCTGATACATTATCTTGTACCAGCCTTCCTCGACAATGGGGTATACCACGAAGTATGTATTTTTAATGTTTTCAGTTATTGCCAGTAATATATTTAAGGAGACGTTTTCCTGAATTCTATTCTGTTTTGAATTTTAGAAAGGAAAATAGAAGCTGAAAGTGTGATGCATCATGTCCAGCATTCCAGCAAAAGTGAACTATATTCTGATAAAAGATGCCGAAAAAAGGGGACATCACATGTTCACTATATGAAGCAAGGGCAGAAAAGGTACCTATATCTGTAATTTAAAAATTGAACGGTTAAGAATAACATTGCAACTTTGCCTATTTTATGTCTTTCTAGACTCAGTCTGTTAATGCCAGTGATGTTGAGAGGCTCCAGCAATATTTGAAAACTCATCATGAAAATATGCCGATGTCGTATCTGCTGCAACCACATGCAGCCACAACAACGTCATCATTCGGAGAAGTGAGTGAGTTTTCACCGCTTTCGTATCAACTACGACCTAAACTTACTCCGCTAACTGAGAAGCAACCAGCTGCATGCCAGTTTTCGTCACTACCTTTTATTGATTCTGCACTTCAGTCTGTAAATATTGCTAATGATTTTTATCATAAGCATGTCAGTTTGGATTTGGATGCAGCTCGTAAACTTGCAGAAGATACAAAAATTCAGTGGCGATCTGCAAAATGGCATGAGGAGCGCCAAAAGAGAATTTGTTCGTCAAAATTTGGTCTCATTTTATCAAGGCACGAAAGAGGAACAATAACGGAAAAATTTTTAACATCCTTGTTTATATCCAAGAACCTTAACAACGTGAACAGCATTAAACATGGTCGACATTATGAAAGTGCGGCTAAAGAAGAATTTCTTTCTAAACATCCAGCATTTCATATTCATGAAATTGGATTGGTGATAAATCCACTTTTCCCTTTCTTAGGTGCATCTCCTGATGGACTTGTATGCAGAGGGGATTTAACTTTGTTAGAAATCAAATGTCCCTTCACATACAGAAATGAAAATATCTCCAGTCTAATTGGGAAAAAGGGATTTTGTCTCATTAAGGAAGGGGAAAATATTATTTTGAACCCTCAACACGAATATTATGCTCAAGTCCAGGGTCAAATGTTAGTGTGTGGTGTAAAATCATGTATATTTCTAGTATATACTTTTGTAGACTCCATCCACATAGATGTTCAATATGATAGCACTTACTGCTCAAGCATGTTAACGAACTTAAAAGTAGTGTACTTTCAGTATTGCTTGCCTTATATCGAAAAAAAACGAGTTTAAATGTGTGTAAACATAAAAAAGTGCATTTAAAAATAAATAAAACTCCATTGTAGACGTGTCTTGTCAATCTGTCTTTCATACTGCAAAGCAATACAACATAACTTTACAAACAGCACATGACAGGAATTTTTATTAATATATAATTCAATGTTACACTGCATTACAACATTACGTGCATCATTTTAATACATTTATCATTATTGCCTCAAAATTATAATGCATTAATCATCATCCAGTAAATAAAATATTAATATTGTCACAAATTATTAAACCAAGAAAAACTCAATCTGAGTAAAGACAATATACTTTTATAATCATAAAATAAAATACAAAACAAATGAAAATATACAGTTTTTCTTGGTTTAATTTATCAACATCATTGAGAATTTAAAGGAACAGCAAAATTGCTCAAAATACAACAAACAGTCCAGATTTGATTAATGCTTCCAAGCATACTAAGGTGTACCGTATCCGTTAGAATTCTATATTTTTTAATTCTTTTTATTGCCCTCTCAACATGAATTCTTTTTGATGCAATGATTTTGGTTGCCAGAACATCACTTTCTGACAAGTGCTTCGAGCAGACCAAGGAGCTTTTCACAGACCGCTTCCCCATCTTAAGTTTTACTTCCCACTTCTGTCGCTGTTTTTTATCAGTGGGAAATGAATGGAAGGTTATTCCACTTGTTCCAGCACGGCTGCGACACCCGAAAACTATACAATATCTGACCATATTTCATTAATGATGTCTGCACTTCACCGAATGTGTTTTTCTGCGTGTTCTACGCTAGTAAAAGTGCTGTGTTTTCCCCGTTACTCGCGCCATGTTGGATGATGACGTATGCAAAGTGGGAGGAGCTGAAATCGGTCAATTGTTGGTTATGATTGTTGGCTATTGTATATTAGGGTGATTGTTGTTAAAAAGTAGTGTCCATTTATTGTTTATATCTATTGATGGTTTGGCTAAATTTTTGTTATTTTTATATTTATTGTTTCTTTAATTAATCTTTTTTTATAATTTTCTTCATTTCCAATGATTTTTGTGTTATTCCAATCTGGTGTGTGGTTTTCTTTGATACAATGATTTACTAAATGGTTGTTTTTGTCTTTGTGGTTAAGTGCTCTTTCATGTTCTTTTAATCTTATTTCTAATTGTCGTTTAGTTTGACCTGTGTAGATACCGAATTTCACGCCTTTACATAACTAATAGCACACCTATGTTGCCCTCCCTGAATCCCACCCCCGTAATTCCGACCCCAGTGTACCAATCCAAACCAAACTAAATATTGCGGATGGGCATGCCCATAGTAAGCCACTTTCCGAAATTCAACCTTCTACCTCAAAAAAAAATTGACGGAGGCTCTGGTGACTGCCAAAGCCGCGGGTTTTTAAGGCGTAGAACTACTACTGTATGTTATTATTGGTTACCGTTAGTGTGTATTTTTTGGCGAAAAAAAGAACAAAATTAAAAAAAAAAAGTTACTATATTCAAATACATTACAATTTTGTGAAGAATGGGTCTGTGATATGAAAAGTAACAAACAGATGACAAAAGTTTCGGAGTTATATTTCTAGTATATGATAGATCAATGTAAGTATTTCCCAATGTACTTAAACAGTTAGCCGGGACTATGTCTAAATTGAAATGATGTTTCATAAATTCAAATGCTCCTTCGTTTCGTTTGGCATCCACATTAAAATCGCCCATCAATATCATAAGCATATCCGCATCCACCTGAAACTCTTCATCTATTTGCTTGCAGCTGTCGGTGTATTTCTTTAATCCAGAAAACAAGAACGTTTTTGAACATGT
Organism: Rhysida immarginata; assembly: GCA_023313115.1. Lineage (NCBI taxonomy): Eukaryota > Metazoa > Arthropoda > Chilopoda > Scolopendromorpha > Scolopendridae > Rhysida > Rhysida immarginata. The sequence goes on from JAHWFO010006407.1 coordinate 25,327, forward strand.
TTGAAAACAAACAACTAAGACCAACATGTTTGAAAACATATATTACTTTAGTCAGATTTATTGTTTTGTTTTAACTTCAAATTAACAAAACTTCAAAATTCATTTCTTAAAATAATTAATCTGCTTAAAATAATATATATTTTATTATTTTACAACATATTTTTAATAGAAAACTAGAAGCGAACCCACCCGTTTGTATAATCGGGAAATAACCCATTGTTAGATTTTTTCTTTGTTGTGACAACGTCCACCGTCGCTGATTTTATGTAAATGATGATGTAGTGATTTCGCCGGCAGATGACAGGATTTCATGATATTATCTTAAAACGCTCGTGTTTCCATGTTTTTATACCTAATTCACAGGCCTTCTTTATATTAAATGCACAGGCCTTTTCTCGTAGGCCATGGTTAGCTCCAATTAGTTCCAATACACGCCGCACACGTATATGCTGCAGCAGCGCCACTCCGTTATTACGATGGCGAGCATAAAATTCACTTAACTTTAACTTGCTGTAACTTTTGACCCAGTGGCTCATTTGGTGAAATTTTTGCTGATTATTCAAGACTCAACCTTCCTCTTTCCAACGGGATAATGACCATAGTTGTAGGATATAGTGATAGAAAGATATAGACTGAGATATGTACATCACTTTTTGAACGAAAAATCGCGTCTGAATTTTTCCTCGGCTGCACCCCTGATAGACGTAGTTCTACGTCAAAATGGAGAAATTATGAAGGGGACGGACTGAGATTATAAAACCCATAAGTAGCTCCATTCTTCCGCTACTTAATAATATAGATTATGAGCACTTGAGCAATCGTACGTCGACAAAGCGATTTCACGTGCGTGCGCTGATGTCAATAATGCTTAAAAGATGAACAGAAAGTAACAATATATTCCTTCTTGATAAAAGGAATTGTTACATGACATGCCGATTGTTACATGACATGCCATTATCTTTTTTATTCTTTACACTCACTGTTTTTAACACGTGAATTCAACTTGAAGGGGTCCACGAAAAATTTTGAAAAGTTGATACGGCCGAGCTAAGACTTTGATGATCATATTTCTGAAAACAGAATTTTCAATTTATCGTGCAAACGGCGGACATTCTTATAAGTAGCTTTTTTGCTAAAGCTCCTAATAAGAGTCCAAGATGTTGTAGTTGGTTTAAAAATATGGCCAGATGACCCCGAATTTGTATTTTAAAAATATGACAAAAAATTTAAATGGTGTATTTATTGAACATATTTAAGAATATTGCCAAAAACCAAGCCAAAAATAATGGTTTTAAATAATCGCCAGACGTAAAGAAAAATTGCGCGTGAGTGCGAGTGAAAAACCTTATGGGCAGACAGGAGTAGTGCTGGGTGATGTATCGATGTTTTTCAATGGTTGATATTGAAAAGTCGATGCTTTTTTTTTTGTCTCGGAGTTTTGTTATTGATACCCTTGTTGGCGGTGGTGTAACAAATTCAACCCTCCAATTGCGTTGAACCTCAACAACATTCTCCACTTTCCAATAACACTTGAGTTCATCGAATGAACGTCTCACCGCCATTTTGGTTTGTAAACAAATGAACAACATTGAACGTGTTGCTATGCTTTTCCAGCACCGTCTGGATCATACCCAACAAACCTTAAATTTTTACCTTATTTCGTTGCAATGCTATAACATTTCAAAGTGCGTATACATCAATTTGGGACACTCTATTTAAATCTACTTCAGTGTGATTTTTATTTGATTTCTATTTTATCTTCATGCAGGAATTTTTAAAGAATTTTGCTATAATCTAAGCTTTTAAATATTAAAATATCCTATATATTAAAACGCAAACCACTTTTTTTTCCTTTGAACACACCAATTCTCCCTGAACACTTTTTAAGACCAAAACTGGCACTTCTGAGCATGCGCATTGCTCATTGTTATCGTCGTTAATCGTTATGTAATTGTAGTTAATTTGATCATCAATGCTAGCAAAGTTCCTGATTGTGACGTCTTTGTGGAAAGGACTGTTTGATTGCTTGCCGTCAAATTTAGGCAGGTTCCATCTAGTTACATATTATATAATCACAAATATTACATTAAATAATAATATTAAATATTAAAAATATCAAATATTAAATAAAACCTTTAAAATTAAACCTTTAAATTAAAATTTTTTTAAAGCTCTGAAGCTTTCGAATATCTGTAATGATTTTATTTTTAATTTTCAGTACCTATAATTTTAATTATATTTAGAGCAATTATTATTGTTCACCAGAGTTGAATATAAAATGGAATTTTCATTAAATGCGTAAGAAAAACAAGATTTAACAGAGTATAAAAAACCGACACCATGAAAAAACTTTCGTCTAGCTACAAGCAGTCCATATCTTGAAAACTATTGAACCGATATTGATGAAACTTGGGCTGTTCTCTAGGTTGAAATATACTTATGCCAATAAAAAAAAGAGTTATTTTACATCATTTACATAATGCGCAGTAGGGTCGAGACCCCATACGGCCAGCTAGACTTTCCATTCCTTACTAGAATAGCATGAAAGTATTAGTGCCCAAAATACCTGCTCAAATTCGTTATGAGCTCTTGGGCTAGAAGTGTAGGCCCAATTGTGCCAGTGGGGTTGGAGTTTAGAATTATGGCAACACATGGTATGTGATATGCCATTCGATCGGAAGTGATCAGAAAGAGAAGATAGTTTTTTTTACATTTTCTACATACAACGTTCGAGATAATCAGTATTTGATTAAAAAACTTGGGGGAGTAGGGGTAAAAATTACAGATAAAGGAGTAAAAATAGATGACCGCTGTCTGCCCTACCCTACTCAGGGGGATTAATTTCTTGTTAATAAATGTATAAATGCATTTCTGCTTCGCGGCTAAGGCTCCTCCTTGGAATGTTTACAAGAGTTTTTTTTGTAGGCACCTCAGAATACTCCATTTTATTGCTTTATGCAATTTTAGTAGTCAGGCGGGAGAATTAGTATTTCTCTAGTTTTATTAATGTTCCTTTTTAAAAAACCTTTTAAGGATTAACCTTTAATTAAATTAAATCGTTTAACTTGTTTGTTTGGATTGTTAAAGTAAGCTATAACTGCTGTATTTAATTTCTTCAAACAAACATTACCTTTTTGTTTATTAATTACTGTATTGTTACTTCATTAATTGCAATTAATTTACTACCACATTTATAAAAATGCTTTTTGTATTATCAATTTAAAAACCTTTATAAATGTAAACAATTTTTATTATTATTCAGAACTTTTTACAGTCTTTGTTTGAAAATAAAAAGTTTAAATTTTCTTTTATGTCTTTTATAATTTGGACTCACTAAATGTAAAGACCGTAGTTCTTTCTTAATACAAATTATTACGATTAATACTGGGTTATTGCGGATCACCCACGGCTATTTAAATAAAATTATAATTAAACTTATAATTTTAATCATTCAAGAGAAATCAAACTGCTCCATGTACAAAGGCTACAAATCCTTATTTGTTGGCATGTTTGAACTTAAAAATTTTTCTAAAATCAAAAATCCTTCTTTCGACTCCACTCTTCTCCACACTGTTGAAACATCGGAAGGAAACATGCTAAAATACATTTTGTTTCCATCTATTTATAATTTCTGTTTTTTCATGTAGGTACCCATTTTACCCCTATGCCCATATCCCCTCGACTTATCCTATTAATACTTTCTATTGATGGCAATTTTAAAAAGTTTTATTTAATTTCTGACTGACCTGTGTACTTAATTTCATCTGCATTGGAACTCTTTTGGTTATTATTCTGTAATTACAAAATATACATTCTCGAAAAAATCCACATGAGCATTAATATTTAAAGCTAATCTAATTTAAATACATCAAAGAGCATCACAAAAAGCTGTTATCTATTTCGGTTGAATAGGGCGAATTTAAACAAACTGTATAATTTTATGCGTAATTTCGTACAAAATGCATGTAATCTTATGTTTCAATTGCTTAAAGTTATTTGTGGGATATTATAATTTCTAAGATTTATGGAGGCCTTACAATACAACATAGTGCAAAAATAAATATACGAGGATTGATAAATAAGGTCTCCATGGCTGTAACTTTTTTATTTGTTAACCGATTTTCAAAATTCTTGTTGTATCTTATACTTACATTTGTCCTCTATGTAATGCACTATTCACTTTTCGACATAGTCCTCATTCCTTTCCAAGCATTGCGCCAACGCGTGACTAGTTGGGTGAACCCGTCGGAAAGGAATTCCAGAGTTGTTGTCGACACCAGGATTGAATGGCAGCGTTTACCTCGCCGTCAAAATGTCCCTTAAGGGGCTCTTTCTTCTTTGGGAAGTGGTGAAAGTCGCAATGTGCAAAGTCTTTCATTTTTGAACTACTATTTTTCATCTTTGAACTGTAGGCGCTGCAACGCCTCTGGTGTATGGTGACTCGTGTGCGGGTGGACGTTATCGTACTCCAGAACAGGGTCCAAAGCTGCCATTCAATCCTGATGTCTACAACAACTCAGGAATTCTTCTCCGATGGGTTCACCCAACTAGTCACGCGTTGGCGCAATGCGTGGAAAGGGATAGGGACTATGTCGAAAAGTGAATAGTGCATTACATAGAGGACAAATGTGAACAAAGAATACAAAAAGAATTTTGAAAATCGGTTAACAAATAAAAAAAGTTACAGCCATGGAGATCTTATTTATCAATCGCCCCTCGTATTCAATACATTTTTGACGACTAGTTTCGGCATTTAGTCCTTACTTTTTTTAAGTCTACATATAAGAGGAATTACAGCAATTACACAATATATAAGGTACACGGATTACAATGTTTGGATTAGATAACAGGTTCTGATTGGGTGATGGGATCTCTAATTAGAGAAAAGATAAGTAAATAATAGTTATTAATTAAAAAATAAAATAAATACAGAGGGTTGATTCAGATAAAATGAGACGACTTTGCAGTTCTGTTACGATGGTGTAATACCATGGCGCCACCAAAGATTGTGTTCGATGTGAGAGCCAGGTTATTGGACTATCGCCCAGCACCGTAATTTCCACTGAAGTAGGCTGACTTTGAGGGACTCCATGGGAAGTTCGTTCCACACCTGCTGACACAATTTCCATAACCTATCAACGGTTCTTGGTCGGCGACTTCCAAGCCGTCGTTTCAGGAGACCAAAACCACAGAAATCCATCGTTGATGCGTCAGGAGATTTTACAGGCACATGAGAGAAGGGAATAACTCGTATGCACGTCTCCTGTTCCATCTTCCTGTAGTAAGTCACAGATGTCTTGGTTTGGTTTGGTTTGTTTGGTATTAACGTCCTTTTCAACTGCCATGGTCATTTCAGGACGGCGTTATAGGGGCCGCAAATTTTGCCTAGCAAGGGTTCTTTAACGTGCAGCCGGCAAACGACTACACGGGACCAACGGCTTTACTTCCCTTCCGAAGGAAGTGCGTGATCTCAGTATTTTTCCCCTGAAAAAATCATCGTCGTCCTCGGCCGGGGTCGAACCCGCGTCCTCGGGCATCAGAGGCGATCACCCACCCCCTGAGCCACCGAGGCCGATACAGATGACTTGGCAGTGTTCAGTTGTGTTCAGTCACTCAGTTGTGTGACCGCGCGCTTTATGACGTCGCTCCAGCCCAAGATTGTCATGAATTTTTCTGGAGACTGTTGCCTGTGAAATACCGTTTCGTTGGGCTAGACTTCTCTGTGTGGGGGGGGTTTTCTTTCAGCACTTCAGACCGGATTTCTCGCACCACCTGAGCTGGGCGTGTTGGCTGGGGCTTATTTCTGGTCTACTTCTCTGCTCGTCCACGTTCATTAGATGGTCGCAATTTGTTCTTTTTGATTATTCGACCCACAGTAGCTTTGGATACCACAATACCATTTCGTTTGCATAATTCCACAATGCACGAAAGACGGAAGTTAGCGTCGGAAAGGCCAAACATATACCCTTCCCAAAAAGCTGTGATTTTGGAAGCCATGTTTCAGCACGTAATGTCCCAAATAACAGCAACAAGGATATACAAAGCTAATCCCCATGAATAGTGGACGAGTCATGCAAATCACATTCCGTCAAGATCATACGCGACGTTTAAAGTCGTCTTATTTTATCTGAATCAACCCTCCGTAAATCACGAAATAAAAAGCTGACGTTTCGGATAGGGACTACTTTTATCAAAGCAAAAAGGATAATTCTCTAAATGCAAAGAGAATATTAGAGAATGATCCTGAAGTTAAAAAAGTAGTAACTTAAGGACAACTTTTATATATAGTTAGCATAGGGAGTAGTAAGACGGTAGTGGCTGAAATACTAAAAGAGAACAAATGGGAGGCAAGAAAATGAATTCGAAGACGTGCTGGGATAGAACAAGAAAGAGGACAAGAGGTGATAAGAGGGCGACGAGAAAAATGCCACATACAGAATTAAAATTAGGAAACTAAAAAAGAACTTGGGAATGATACAGTCGGATCCGCATAAGATCTCCGGATTAAAGGCCACTGCCCAACGGAGCTACCACACGCACATCCGACTGAAACCAAAGAGTACAGGGACGGACATAAAATGAACATAGAAGAAAATTATGCAAAAAAAACATTAAAAAAGAGAAAATAACCGAGAGGAGAGAAAGAAAAAGACAAGGGGCCAGAAAAGCCTGCGATAAATTAGGGAATGACTGAAGTTGGAGAGGAATATGGGAAAGGTATATGAAAGAATGGTGCCTTTGCTAAGGTTAATGCTATTAGGGGTTAGAGAATTACGAGAAAGATTAAGAATTGCTCGTACATTTCCAAATAAGAAAGATTCGAATTGCTTTCTTTCTTTTTTTATGGAAGTTATTGCAGAGCATATAAAGGCTGACGTTCTGTAAAGAATGGTCAGGGGAATTAAAGTGTTTAGCGACAGGGATGTCAGGAATGCTAAGAATGTCTAACTTATGTCTGGCGAATCTGGTACGTATGGTATTACTCGTCTCTCCGACAGACTGCTTCTGGCATATTTTGCAATGTAACATATATTAGGTTGCGAGAACTGCAGGTCAAGTTCTGGTTAACCTTGAGAGTAAAAGAGGAAGCAGTGCTGGAAATGGAGATGGCAGGGTTAAGAAAATACCAAATGCAGCAATGCTTTTCATTGCAAGGTGAACAGTCCTTAGTAAAAGCACGTGGTTTAGTGATAGCAGCATGGACCAGAATATCTTTAAAATTAGATGTCCGTTTAAAAGAAACTTTTGGTGGTTCTGGTAGAATGCAATGGAGAAGAGGAGAGTTGTCAATAATATGTTGATGTTTCCTTAACATATTTTTAATACTATTGAGGGTTGGATGATAAGGAAGAACTAATGTGGGTGTTGTCATGGCTGGAGAAGGTTTGGGGTTGTTGTTAGAACGAGAATTGCGATGTTTATAGATAGAAGCGCGTATGACAGATTTGGGATAGCTTCTTGCTTTTAAGGAGTGGGTAAGAGCGTTAGCATGGAAGTCCTTGTCAGACTGATTACTGCATATTCTATGGATGCGAGTTAACTGACCCAAAGGGATGTTATCTCTGCAATGGCGTGGATGGCAGCTGTCATAGTGTAAGTACTGATGCTGGTCGGTGGGAATCTTATAGAGATTAGTAGACAATTTATTATTAGTGATAGAGATAGGGACGCCGCCACTTTCCATGGTCCAGTGAAGATGTACACGGGCCCATGGTAATTGTTGAGCTCTGTGTCGAGGTGTCAGCAAAAGGACACGAGTCGGTCGTCGGCTGCTGAACCCTATGCGGAGCATTTGCCTCCGTATAGACTTGTAGAAATGGGTTCCTAATGTCCCACATTCAAATCGGTGGTGATCTGACTCACAGTAGCCCGTCGATCGCCCCGTCTACCAGGTCTCTACAGTAGGCTCTCGATCGCCCCGCATGGTTCTCCCACATTCAAAACAAACACTTACGATCGTCCTGTGCGTTAGTTGTGTGTGGAAACATTGTCTCTGAGATATTGAAGATCCACCCTAGATACTGTTGACGGTCGGAAACCCGAATTCTTGTGTAATCTTTGATATGCTATGACCCATGCGTCTTGCACCGATTATCATTCCACATTCAAAGTCTGTTAACTCGCGACGGCTGCCATATTCAATTCACAGCTTCTGTAATAGACTGCTCAGATATCGTATCTACACTGGCCCTAATATTCGGGCTTATACACGGCGCATCTTTAAATGGGACAACCCTTCCTATGATTTTCGGAAACTCAGTTTATATAGTGGTATTTGGGCCGGTTGCATGATTACAGGCGTATTTGTGTTCTTTCATAAATACTGATCTAAACAGTGCTGTCAATATTTTAATTAAAAGTTTAATAAAAACATTTAAACTGGGTCAGTATAATATTATTTGTTTCAATGCGATTTTAATCGGAGATGTATTTTTAACGGACTTAAAAAAAATCCTTGATTTTGTTTATACGAGGTACGATCAAAAACTTCCGGGATTGGTTCATTTAAGGAGAAAATATTTTATTTAAATACGGAACACAGCGTCTCCTTCAAGATATTCCTCTTGCGAAGGCATATAATGAGTCCACCATTCTTGCCACTTCAAGAAAGTGTTCCGGAAGTCTTTTTGTTGAAAGGAGTCAACACCTTCTGCGATTCGCAGTGGATCTGGACAATCGTATCAGAAAGGCGGATTTTCAACTGCATCTTCATTTTCGGAAAGAGCGCAAATTCAGCAGGAGCCAAATCTGGCGAGTAGGGTGGGTGATGAAGCGAAATCGTATTTGTCTCAAGAAACTCACGTGTGAGTAGAGCTCCGTGAGAGGGGCTTTCTCGTGGCGGAGTATCCATTTTTTTTTCACGCCATAGCACAGTGGACCTGAATGTTTCAAAACCTGGCCAAAAATGATTGTTTAAACTTTAAATTTCTCACCAAGTCTTTATTTCTCTTAGAAAATAAATGAACACTTTTAGTAAACATGACACCCATAGGATTTAGACGCTTCTATATTTTTCCAGGAAGGGTGGAAGTTGCTGGAAACTGACTGGTTGGGGTTAGAGAAAACTTCTTTAATTCTATTGAGTATTATTTTTTTTAAATCTTAAATTTATTTTGCATTTTTGGAATGGATGATTCTACGTTAGGTAAATACACTCTATTCCAAAAGCGGTTTCATTTAGGTGAATGATGTTCGGCTTCCTTACAATACATTAAATTAGTGAGATTAATCGGTCCAGACAAGAAGTCGAGTTCGTATCACCTTGGACTATACCATTTATAGTTTCTTAGCAACAGGGATAGGTAGGCAAAATGAGTAACGTCAAACTATTTTAATTGAAATCTGATTTTGAGCCTTTGTTAGAAACGTTTTTCTTTATTATTAATACACTAGAAATTCCACCCTTCCACAGGTGGAAGGGTAAAGAAATGAAAGCGGAACATCAATGGTGTTCAAACCTTATATTCTGCAACAATACAGGCTACTGTTCATCTGCCTATAAAATAATATATTTACCAAAATATGCTAGGTTCTGGAGGGTGTGGCACTGTGTTCTCAATTTTGGCTTTTATAATAGTTTAAGCGTCGAGATTTATAAAATAAGTTTTTTGAACAAAAAAGTTTTCAAATATTAAATTAACAGATCACCTGAAAAAAAATTTTATGTTTGGCATTGCGCAAGTCCAACTCACACTTGGCCAGTTTTTCATTATTTGTTGTAATGCTTTAGAGTTTGAACTGCAATCATGCCATCCGTCTGTATGTATAACCGTTTTTACGATAGAACAAAAAATAAAAAAATAAAATAAATAAAAAAAGAAAAAAAAAAGATAAAAAAAGAAAAAAAAACTTTTTACATTTTTTATTATTTGTTAGACAATCCGCCATCCGTCATAATAACACATACTCTGTGAAAATTTAAACCGGCTACCTATTCCCGTTCAAAAGATACTGCCCTTAAGAGTATTATCTTACCACACAACAATCCCTGGCTTTAGACAGACAAAGAGAATTTTTTTTCAGTTTATTCATTTAATTAAATAACAATGACGGAGTATTATATTGCCACAACAATCGCTGGCTTCGGACGGATAAGAGAATTAGTATATTAGATCAGGGGGAGGTCGCGGCCTGGTGGGCTTTCACTGAAACACAACTGCAAAAGTTAGGCAACATCAGGCACGGCTAGTCATTGGATGGGTGACAATCCGTGATTCACAATCCTCACCCCGCCGGCTGCTGTGACCATCATACAGCAGTCGTTAACCCAAGTTCATCCAGGAACTCAATTCGTCGGCCTCAGCCATACAGGCCCTGGATGGACGTATTGGATTACAATCAATCTATATTATTATTTTATTTTAGTAGAAATACTGTATAACTACACGAGGAAGTATGCAATAAGTTGCGAAGCCCGCTCAACAATATAATGGCAAATACACGAATTAAATTATTATATGTATAAATCTATTATGGTATTTCATTGGGAATAGCTACCCATCTTTCGAAATGACATGGGTTTATGCTTAAAAAAATAACGTACTCAAAGTATTTTTTTTTGTTTTGCTGTGGTTTTGGATGTCTTTCCATTTAATCAATTATTTTTGGCATGCATTGATTTATAGACTATCTTATATATGAAGAAAGCATATATTTATGCAATATACAATACGCTGTTTACTATACGGTATATCGTAATGACTTTCGTTTTCTTATAAAATATAAGCGTAATATATGGTGGCATGAACAATTTCGGTATCAAAATATTGCAGAATTTAAAAAGTAATAAGTAAAAATGTCAATGTTCTAATTACAGAAATAATAAATAAAACTAAACATTTATTGATGAAAATAGGAAATAAAATTCCACAGCTTGGATTCAAACGGGGAAACTTCCTATTTTCATCAATAATTTAAACATCTGAGGTTACGTAGGATAAAACCTCATCGAACATTTTTAAATATTTATTGCTTTGTTTTTAATTAGTTCGTTAAATATTTCATCTGCAAAGTCTACTTACTGAAATAAAAATCAGCGATTAATCTTTTCGCTTAAAAGTACTGTAATTTGCCCACACCTAGTAATTCACCCCTATTTCCACTCTGAACGGCCAAGTCCATTTGAAACTTCTACGATGTTTGTTCAAACTACTAGACTTTGTAACCGATCAACTTCGCTTAGCTCAACTCCTGCCAAGCAAGTGAAAACGCTTTTGGAATAAACTGTACATTATATCAAGATGTCGTATGATCAGTATTATAAGAATATAATGTATTTTTATATTTAAAAAAATATAATCTAAGCTGCTCACTCTTTTAGTTAAAATATTTTGTATTTATCGTGATCAAACTTACTGGGGCATACTGGGGTTCAAAAATGAAACTTTTTAATAGCACACTTATAGAGTGTTTTTAATGTTGTGTAAAAATACTAATTGCGGATAACTCGCATTTTATAATTACAGCTGTGCATGCAAATTTTCTCAGTTGATTCCGGTAAGCCCAAATTCATAAAACTCTATAAATGGTTGATACAAAAGAGTTGGCGGTGAAATTTAAAAATATTAAAAACTATATTTTAATTTACATTGTATATATGATCGTAGGAATGTTATATATACTATACATCGTATAAGATAATTGTGTAGCCTATAATGATCCTTAAATCAGATGGCAAGTATACGCTAACGAGAAAAGAACTTTTCGAAATTTTGTGGTCACTTAAAGGAGATCAAAGCGATCAGTGCTCTTTTTTGCAGAATCATGTATTCATGATGAAAATCAGATATAAAATGTAAGGCAAAAAGTGTATACTTTCTGCTCAGAAGTTTTCAAAATATAGGGAGGATGTTACTGAAAAAAGGATTTATTTCATTTACAACATTCTTCATGGTTAGAAAAAATTGTTGAATTCATATCTACTCATAGTAGACCTCAGAAAACGTATTCTGGACGTCCACAGGCTACATTTGAAGAAAGTATCGATAGAAGTAAACGAAGAAAGACTGAAGCAATTTGTAAATCTTCTACGCAAAATAAACTGGCATATACTGCTCACATCAAAGGGAAAAGAAGATACTGCCAAGATTATTAAGGAGGCTACACCATCACCCCTGCGTACAAAATAAAGAATACTGGAGAAAAATCCAGCACAGAAACCGCACCATTACCTTACATACCGAAGAGGTACTTTCGTTATATGCGGAAATTGACTAAGCAATTAAAAGAAGCCTAAAGAATTAGTTCTAGATTATAGAACTTCTTTTCATTCCAGATTATGAATAAAAAAAAGACAGTGGCAGTGAATATAAAATAAGGAATGTTATGGACATTACTGGCAAGAAACCATATACAGGGTGTTTCAAAATTATGTACAAGAAATTTAATAACATATTCTTCAGGTCAAAAGAAGACGAAAATGTTCTATAGCACTTTGTCTGGAAACGATTTGTTTGCGAGTAATTCAATATCATACAGTAGGGAAGCACGGTAGTTAGCGGACGATATTTTAGCTGTTCCAGCGTTTGGACCCAACACGAGGTTGAGTGGTTTGTTCCATTTAAACCTACTTTAGGGCTGTTCCATTAGTTGTGTACGGTTGTTTCCATTACTGCAGTTTCACTACTGTACATCCACTAGGAATATCAATTTCAGAACGTTTGCATGCTTTGACATACGCATTACGATTTACGTAAAAAAAGTCATGTATACGTATTCCAGTACAGAATACACTGACATGCACCTAATGTATGGTCTTGCGGACGGAAATGCTGTGGAAGCAAGAAGACTCTACCAAGAACGCTTTCCGAATAGACGTTTGCCAAATAACCGAACATTTGTATCTGTCGACAGACATTTGAGGGAGCGTGGTTCCATTGGCCGTCAAACAGGACAAAGGCGGCCTGTAGCACATTCTCCGGATGAGGAGGATGTGATAATTGACATCATACATGATAAACCACAGACAAGCACCCGTCGTATTTCTTCCATGGTACACATTCCGCACTCATCTATTTGGCGCATTCTTCACCGTCAGCTTTTGCATCCCTACCACCTGCAACTGGTTCAGGCACTGAACCCAATGGACTATCCACACCGACAACGATTTTGCCAATGGATACAACGTCGTCATCCTGCAGACCCTAGTTGTCTCAGCCAGATACTTTTCACGGACGAAGCAAGCTTCACCCGCACAGGAATCGTAAATACTCACAACCAGCACCATTGGGCAGATGCTAACCCGCATGTTACCAGAGCTCGAGCGCATCAAGAGCGTTTCTCCGTGAACATTAGGTGTGGAATTGTCAGAAATAACTTAATTGGCCCTTATGTGTTGCCGCCACGATTGACTGGGCGAACGTATCTTTTGTTTCTGCAGAATGTATTGCCAGAATTACTGGAAGATGTTCTTCTTTTAATAAGATCTAACATGTGGTTCATGCATGATGGCGCTCCAGCACATTTCAGCCATATTGTGCGAGCACACCTTAATTCTGCATACACGAATCGGTGGATAGGTCGAGGTGGACCGGTAGCCTTGCCTGCAAGATCATCCGACCTTAATCCCTTGGACTTTTTTCTGTGGGGTCATGTGGAAACGTTCGTCTACAGCACAGAAGTTCCTAACATTATGGATCTGCGACAATGAATTGAAAATGCATGCCAAACCGTTCGTAATGCTGGCGACGAACTCTACCATGACATCAGAAGATCGCTCATGCAACGAGCCAAAGCGTGCGTGCGAACTGGTGGCGTGCACTTAAGACAATTCCTGTAATTTGGAGCCACGGGTTTAGTTGGCTGTATCGCGTAAATAAATCGTTTCCAGACAAAGTGCTATAGAACATTTTCGTCTTCTTTTGACCTGAAGAATATGTCACTAGATTTATTGTACATAATTTTGAAACACCCTGTATATATTAAGCCATTTTACTGTAATAAAAAATATTTTTTGATGTTTATTTACTTCTTGTACTCATTTTTATTTACTTTTGTTTGAATTTAATATAAAAAAACTCGAAATATAATATGCAATTTGACTTTTGGCCACGTTTTGAAGCAATTTCGCCCACTATACACAGATCTGGTCGTTTTCGCTGAACGTCCTCCCTCAGACAAACATTATATGACGAAGATAAACGAAAAGTCGTTCCTATTAACACCCAAATTCGAATTTTAATTACAGCAGCAGATGTTACTCATGAACCGTACTAGCTTTAGGAGTTTAAATCAAATATCATTCTACGTTAACCGACCTGGTCTGTTCTTCAGCCAATGCTCAGAAATTTGTGGAGCTAATCATAGATTTATGCTCATTACACTAGAAAGAGTACCTTTAAACACTTTTTTAAGCTGAATTAAAACTATGTCAATAGATGGCTGAAATTTAAGCTATGGTCTCTTAAACCATTAAATAGTATATTTACTTCTATAAACGAAATTAGTTAAAATATAATATTAATATGTCAAATTAAAGTATCAGTAGTAAATACCTCAAATAGCTCCAATATCTTGAATATTAATATATTTACTATTTACACTACTAATTATAATTCAATAACTGGTAATATTCCTAAAAAACAAGAAAATATTGAAATTTTTAACATAAAATTTAATGATAACTAATTTATTTTCTGTATTTGACCCCACATCATCCTTATTTAATATAAAATTAAACTGAATAAGATCATTACTATTCATGTTCCTTTTCATTATTAATTACTGAAACACCCCTTCACGAATCTCTGTTATATTTCACAACCTATTTAGTACTCGAAAGGGCAGAAATAAAAACAAACCTAAAATCTAAAATTCCTACTGTAGTATTCGTATCAATTATAATATTTATTGTGAATCTCTCTTATATTATTTGGATGAATTAATAAATGTAATCATATATTTGCACATTTACTTTCCCAAGGTACACCCTCATATTTGATACCATTTATGGCTTTGATTGAATCTATCAGTAATATTATCCGCCCAATAACATTATCAATCCGATTAGCAGCCAACATGATTGCAGGACACCTCTTATTAACCTTATTAGGGAACCAAGGATCTATTTACAAAGATTAATCATAATCTTGTTAATTTTATCTCAAATTTTATTACTTTTACTAGAAACAGCAGTATCTATTATTCAATCATATGTATTTACAATTTTATCTGTACTTTACTCAAGAGAAGTAACTTATGACAAATCATCCCTTTCATATTGTAGATCAAAGACCTTGACCAGTTGCAAGAGCTATAGGTGCACTCATTTCAACCTACGGTATAGTATATATATTTCACAAGGCCTCCCCTATAATACTATTTTTAGGAAATATAATTTTAGTCATCACAATAATTCAATGATGACGAGACATTTCACGAGAAGGTACATTTCAAGGTCACCATACATACTTAGTAGTCACAGGATTACGTTGAGGGATAATTCTATTTATTACTTCCGAAGTTCTATTTTTTGTTTCTTTTTTGGGCATTTTTTCACAGAAGACTATCGCCCACAATAGAAATCGGATCAACTTGACCGCCTACAGGAGTGACACCATTTAACCCATTCCAAATTCCGCTACTAAATACAGTCATTTTACTATCATCAGGAGTATCAGTAACTTGGGCACACCATAGCCTAATAGAAGCCAATTACACGCAAGCTAAGCAAGCCCTAATAATTTATTTATTTATTTATTTAATCAGGTTAAATTACAATTCTATTAGGGGTATATTTTACAGCCTTACAAGCTTTCGAGTACAAAGAAGCATCTTTTACCATTTCAGCATTTTTTATAGCAACAGTATTTCACGGTATGCATGTAATCATTGGTACATTATTTCTTACCGCTTGCTTCACACGATTACTAGCACTATATTTCTCACCTAAATACCATTTCGGCTTCGAAGCCGCAGCATGATATTGACATTTCGTAGATGTAGTATGATTATTTTTATTTACTTCAATTTATTGATGAGGAGGTTACCTTTTTAGTATTTATTGTACATTTGGTTTCCAACCAAAAAGATTTGATTATATATACAACTGCTACACTAATTATACTAACTTATTTAATTTCAATTATTTTAATAGTGTTTGTTGTGATAAGCATAAATTCTATTATTAGATTCAAACTTAAGCAATCAGCAGCTATAAATATTCTATTGTTGTAATCTTCTAAATCGTTTTATTGTTATGTTGCCATAGTAACTCTGCTCTAAAATAAATTTATAAATAAGACACAAGAAGCAGTATTCCTTGTTTTTATTAAAACTTGGAACAGGTTATAGGCCCAGCACGCTTCCACTGCGCATAAGAACACTATGTTGCGGGTCCAGAGTGAAATTCGACTTTAAAAGGTAAACAATTCGTTATTAAGTGCTCATCGCTAAAAAAAAATATATAATGGCAACGTCAGGCCTTTACCAGATAGAGAAGTTGACTAAACAGAACTATGAGACCTGGAAACTCCAGATGAAAATGGTTTTAATTCCCTCCGGACTATGGGACTACACTAATGGTACTCTAAGAAAACCAGACGATACATCGAAGCAGGCTGAATGGGAAACTAATGACCAGAAAGCGTTGGCATCCATAATATTAAGTATGAAGCCTTCTGAATCTCTTCACGTGAAAACTTGTGCCACATCCAAAGACATTTGGGACAAATTAAAAGAAATCTACCAATCAAGTGCACCGACAAGAAAAAGATTACTCCAACTGAAGATGAAACCAGAACAGAACGCCCAAGATCACTTGGCGGCATTCATCGAACTGGCAGATCAACTTGCTGAGGTGAGTGTAACTATCCCAAAAGAGCTACTAGTGATACTGATGCTATGCAGTCTGTCAGAATGTTACATGTGATTATAGCTAAAATTAGGAGTAGCGCAGTGGAAATATAAACAACATGTAACAGCACACTAAATAAGATAATAAATAACAAAGTTTATTGACAATTATGAGTAAAAGTAAAAATGACTATGAAGGAACCCTGTGGGTCCCCTTTAAGCAAAGGCACTCGGTACCGTATACAAAATAAAAAAAACACAAAACAAATCTACACAAAGAGGTTAGCCTTTACCCGCACCTCAGTGCGAAGAAAGCAAACTAGAAAATAAACCTTAAACTTAATTCTAACTTTCGATGCACACTAACCTGAAAGTAAAATATATAAAGGACTCCAGCGTAAGACTTTTTCAAATATAATTCAGCTAGTAAACAAACTCAAAGCTTACAAGCTAAATAAACGAATACAAAAATTAAAGTCTAAGCGACTAAAAACTGTAGATACTAAAATCACATAAAAATAACTTAAACCGCCACTTTTGAAGTGGCGGGGCAGATGGTATTGCCTCCACAGGTTTATAAGATCTGAAAAGATCTTCAGGTGACATAATGCTACACCCAACGTAAAAAAACACCTCTAACGAGGCAACATGAACTTAGCCCACAGCTTTCGCTGGTCAGAAGATAACTTCTGACACCAACTCGCTTTGGCCACCCGAGTAGGCAAGTGATCATGTTCAACCACTGGCTAGTTCGACCACTGGGAACACTTTTGAAGTGGCGGGGCAGATGGTCTTGCCTCCACAGGTTTATAAGATCTGAAAAGATCTTCAGGTGGCATAATGCTACACCCAACGTAAAAAAACACCTCTAACGAGGCAACATGAACTTGGCCCACAGCTTTCGCTGGTCGGAAGCGAACTCCCGACACCTACCC
>JAHWFO010006407.1:43062-70346 GCA_023313115.1 Rhysida immarginata
TGGCCCACAGCTTTCGCTGGTCGGAAGCGAACTCCCGACACCTACCCGCTTTGGCCACCCGGGTAGGCAGATGTTATTGCCTCCACGGAATTAAGATCTAAAAAGATCTTACAGGTGGCATTATGCAACACCCAACGTAAAACATTAAACACCTCTAACGAGGCAACATGAACTTGGCCCACAGCTTTCGCTGGTCGGAAGCGAACTCCCGACACCTACCCGCTTTGGCCACCCGGGCAGGCAGTGAAAACAATTAGCTTATTAGCTAATAACTAAATTGTTTAACACCAGACACTGATATAGGTCAAAATAGAAATAGCAACTTAATTGGGTCGGTCTCCAAAATACATAAAACGAAGCCAACCTCAAACTTATTCGCCTTAAGCAAATAATAAACAAAATGCCAGACAAATGCTTAAACGTATGACGTCTAAAAGAAATCAATTGAACAGTTACGGTAATTTACACTCTACATTCTAATAAATTTTACAACTACCATAAGAGCATACACAAACACAAAGCGGCGCACTCGCAGACAAATAGTTCCAACTGCGAGAAATAAATTAATCAAATAAATTACACCACAAAAAGCCACTATTGGGAAAAAGTTCAAAGTCCGGGAAGAGTCTATTAATTATAGAACTACAATCAGCACAGGTACTAAATATACACACAACTTGCAGGTTGTTTTTTTTTTCCTCTTGTATGAGATGCAGCTTTTACAAAAGAATTTGTACAAGTACAAAATAAAAAGCTTCAAGTTCGCTTTTTGCAGTTCAGAGATTCAAAAGTCACAAGAGGCCTATAAAGAAAAATATAGCCATTAAACGGTAATACAAATTATGTTGGAAAGGAAAACATTAAATACTAACGTTATGAAAAACGGGCAGTTGCGTGACTTGTTTCAAAACCTATTTTCTTCGTGCGCCGAATAACACTTCACTACACTTAATTATAGCGAAACCGAAATGTCTCGTAAGGTATGCCCGCATTCCGCAGGGCCAAAGACCACACACTTGATTGCATTTATACACGTCACGGCGACTTAGCTCAGAAAATGCTTCCTTAATTAACACGGCTTCACAGCCTACTCTAATGGACGCACTTACTATGGCAAATCCCTGGTCGGCGACTGAAACACTCGGCGCACGGGGAAGCAAACCGAACACTGGCTACAGGCACTTTTCACGATGCAGACTCTTACGTTTTGCGTCGGCACAAATCTCCGCCCGTTGGGCTTCACCGCACGGCAAGACATTGCTTAACGAAACACACGCCGTCTCCGAAGTCGTCTCCGTTGCAACGGCTTGAGGACTCGTCTTCCCCTTCAGCGTGTCGATAACCAAGCAATCTCGATGCCTTCCATCAGTCGTAGCCAGGAGCTTCTTTGCTTTCCAACGTCCATCGGTTGTCACCAATTTCCTTCTCTGTCTCTCTCTCTGCTCTCCCTTCGAGCCCGCACTCGCGAGACTCGCTCCTCCCTGATTGGTTCCTGCGTCCTGATGTTTTGTATGACGCTGTCGTCGTCGATTCCGTTTTCGCTCCGAATTGTAGAACTCTAGAGCAAAAACGATCGACTCTGTCACCGGAATTAATACAAGAATGATTTTACCGCCAAAGCGGATAAAAGGGAGCACATTTTCTATTTATAGCATCGTACATGGATATATAGAATTAACCAACATTTTAAAACACTTGAGAGTAAATAAATAAATATGAAAACTAAATTGTAAATTACTATTTAAATAGGCTAAAGTATAGAGAGAATTTAAAAGAATAAACTTGAAGAATGAAAGGTAAATGGAGAGTGAAGTTATTCCTCATACACTTAAAAAAATAAAAGTTCTTTAATTTGTAAGAATTCTCACATAATGTTAAACGGAGTGAGCCTCAATTGCTGAAGCGTTATGTGTAAGCATCTATTAGATTTTCATATTAAATTACTAAAGTCTTATTAAAGCAAGCGATTAACTACTAATAAATTAATTAGTAATGAGTTTTAAATACCATTAAGCCTAAGAGTACTATACTCTTGATTCAAATAAGCTATGGATAACAAAAGATCTAATAACGCGTAAGGAGTTGGTTGATATATTACACGCCATATCTTAGCATTAAAAGTTCTATAAATTCTGTATTGTACCATTAGGGCACGTGCTACAAAACCAATTGCCACTATCATTATTTACTCTTGATAGTCACTCATGGCACGTTGTTACGAGTCGTTTGATATATTACATGCCATATCTTAGCATTGAAAGTTCCAAGGTTACCATATGGTACCATAGGGCACTATTAGGGCACGTGCTACTAAACCAATAACTATTATCATTATTTACACGTGATATTCACTCATGGCACGTTATTACGAATCGTTTGATCTATTACATGCCATATCTTACCATTGAAATTACCAATTGTACCATATGGTTTCATAGGGCACCATTAGGGCACGTGCTAGTCAACCAATAACCATTATCATTATTTTCTCGTGATATTCACTCATTACATGTTGTTACGAGTCGTTTGAAATATTACATGCCATATCTTAGCATTGAAAGTTCCAATGGTTCCATAGGGCACCATTAGGGCACGTGCTAGTAAACCAATAACCATTATTATTATTTTCTCGTGATAATCACTCATTACATGTTGTTACGAGTCGTTTGATATATTACATGCCATATCTTAGCATTGAAAGTTCCAATGGTTTCATAGGGTACCATTAGGGCACGTGCTAGAGAGTGATATTCATTTATGGCACAAACCATTATCATTATTTTCTCGTGATATTCACTCATGGCACCTTGTTATGAGTCGTTTGATATATTACATGTCATATCTTAGCATTGAAAGTTCCAATGGTACCATATGGTTTCATAGGGCACCATTAGGGCACGTGCTACTAAACCAATAACAATTATCATTATTTTCTCATGATATTCACTCATTACATTTTGTTACGAGTCGTTTGATATATTACATGCCATATCTTAGCATTGAAAGTTGCAATGGTTTCATAGGGCACCATTAGGGCACGTGCTACTAAACTGTTAACCATAATCATTATTTTCTTGTGATAATCACTCATGGCACGTTGTTACGAGTCGTTTGATATATTACATGCCATATCTTAGCATTGAAAGTTCCATTGGTTTCATAGGGCACCATTAGGGCACGTGCTACTAAACCAATAACAATTATCATTATTTTCTCATGATATTCACTCATTACATGTTGTTACGAGTCGTTTGATATATTGCATGCCATATCTTAGCATTGAAAGTTCCAATGGTTTCATAGGGCACCATTAGGGCACGTGCTACTAAACTGTTAACCATTATCATTATTTTCTCGTGATAGTCACTCATGGCACGTTGTTACGAGTCGTTTGATATATTACATGCCATATCTTAGCATTGAAAGTTCCAAGGTTACCATATGGTATCATAGGGCACCATTAGGGCACGTGCTACTAAACCAATAACTATGATCATTATTTTCTCGTGATATTCACTCATGGCACGTTATTACGAGTGGTTTGATATATTACATGCAATATCCTAGCATTGAAAGTTCCAATGGTACCACTTGGTACCATTAAAACACGTACTACTAAACAATTCAGACATCACTATATACCGTTATATTCATTCATGAGACATCCTTGCACGTACACGTGCCATTAGACCGATACTTGCTATCACTAGTTACTCTTTTATATTCGTTCATGATATGTTGTGACAATTTGTTTGATATATTACTTGCCATATCTTGTTATAGGAAATGTTTAAGAGGGTATCATAATGGTACTATTTAAGCACGTGCTATTAGAGCACGTACTTATTCCTGCTATCTCACGTTCGTACTTCTGCGTACTCTGTCCCATTTTAATGGATTGGTGAAAACAGACTGTGAAAAAGTTAATTCGTTTTCAAGTTATCGTAATAAATGCTAAGCTCCCTAGGAATAAAAAAATTCTCTTGATTTAGGGACCGAACTGCCTTTTTAATAATCGTCAAACACGTGCATCCTGCACGCACACCATCTCATTAATGTTTAAAGCACGCGCAGAACCGAACCCATGTTCTCAACACGCGTTTTACCAAATGCGAGGATAATTCGTTTCTTCCAGCAATTCAAGACATGATTGAATGAATTGTGAGATTGCAATACATGCAATTCAATACATGCAACGCAATGAATTGTGGGATTGTCTACAGACGGACGGACGGACGGACGGACGGACAGCTGGACAAACCGATCACATAAGCACATTTCTATATATAGAAAATGTGCTAAAAATCATTAAAATTCCGTGACACAGAAGCGTTTGAAAACTTCATCATAGCAATAGAAACCAGAGATGAACTACCCGACATCGACTCGCTGAAGACAAAATTTCTGGAAGAGTTGCGTAGAAATGAGACGCAGACATCCGATCAAACTGCATTCGTGACACAGAAACAAAGTGGATCCAAAAGTAAACAAATGCAAGTAAGAAAACAAACTTTCTCACCAATTAAATGTTTCTACTATAAAAAGAAAGGTCACAAGATGTCAGAATGCAGAAAAAGGAAAGCTAGCGAGGAACATCGTGCTACTATCGCACATGAATCTTCTATGAACGGAACAGCACATCACACTCAAAACGAAGAATTTCTTAGATCTACTGACTGGTGCATCGAGTGCGCATATGTGCGGAAATAAATAGCTATTTGAAGACATTAGAAGAATAGAACCAATTAAAATCCGCCTGGCAACCAAACAAAAAACGCTAGCGCGACAGAAAGGAAATATAAACATCCTTACATCTACATCACAAGGAGTAAACTGCATCAAGCTAAAATAAGTCCTTTACGTACCTGGACTGACCGGGAACTTACTCTCAGTAAGCAAAGCTACAGAAAATGGATACGAAGTCATCTTTAAAGAAAATGAAGCAACCATAAAGAAAGATGGAAAAATATACCTAACTGCCAGGAATCACAAAAACCTGTTCATTTTAAGACTTCAAGGCAATGATAACAATTCCTGTTTCTACACAAGAATTGAAGAAAACATGTATCTCGAAAGATGGCACCGAAGATTTGGACACCTAAATATACAGCAGCTGAGGCAAATGGAAGAAAAAGAACTAGTCTATAGAATGAAACTTGGAAAAGAAAAATCACTGCTATGTGAACCTTGCATGAAAGCAAAACAAGCAAGGCTTCCCTTTCCTAAAAAAGCAACTGAGCGAAGTAATGAACCACTTCAATTTATCCATAGCGATAACTGCGGTCCATTTAGGACAGAATCATTTGGTGGTGGACTATATTTTGCTACATTTATCGATGATTTTTCCCGCTATATCTGTGTTAGCATTCTAAAGAAGAAAAGTGACGTATTGAAAGCATTTCAAGACTACCATGCCATGGCTGAAAAACAAACTGGTAAGAAGATAAAAGTCTTGCGAACTGACAATGGGAAGGAATTCTGTGGAAATGAGTTCAACACGTATCTAAAACAACATGGCATCTTACGACAGCTAACAGTGGAATACTCACCCCAACAAAACGGCGTAGCCGAGCGCTATAATCGTACGCTGGTAGAGATGGCCAGAACATTTTTTGCCGACTCAACTTTACCAATTCAACTTTGGGCGGAACTAATTTCGACTGCTGCCTACATAAGAAACAGATGTGCTACCTCGTCCCTAAAAGACAAAACACCATACGAACTGTGGACAGGCAAAAAACCATTTGTATCCTATCTCCGTATCATAGCAAGCACAGCTTATGTGAAGGACAATTCACCCGAAAAAGGAAAATTCGACCTTCGAGCTGAAAAATGCTATCTAGTAGGCTACTCATCGGAAGCAAAAGCTTACAGGTTATGGAAACCTGGAACTAAAACCATCGTAAAGAGTCGAGACATAAAAGTCATCGAAAACATGTCATCTCCCATCAGAGAAATAGAATTACTAGATGAAGCAGAAGATCAAGAATCAATAGTCGATCTAGAAGATTTGAATGAAGATCTTATAATGGAAAACAAGCAAGCAAGCCAAGCCATGAAGCAAGTGGATCAAGATAAACTCCAAGATGATAGTGATGATGAAGAAAACTTCATAGATGCAGTTCAAGAACAACTGGAAACTAAAGACGAAGCTTCAACCTCACAAAAACGAGCCAGAGGTCGACCACGAAAAATACTAACCGGCAAACGAGGAAGACCAAGAAAAGAATACCAAACTAGTAAAACAGCAGAAACTGAAACACTCAACATTGCTATTCCAGGATCAGTGCAAGAAGCTATGGAATCGCCCGAATCCAAGCAATGGCAAGAAGCTATGAAGAAAGAATTCCAGTCCTTGCAAAGCCACGATACCTGGACACTCGTAGACTTACCAAAGGACAAAAAACCAATAAAATGTAAATGGGTGTACGCTGTCAAGTATACAGACACCGGAAATATAGATCGCTTTAAAGCAAGACTTGTTGCCAAAGGATGCTCACAAAAGAAAGGCATAGATTTTGAAGAAGTTTATTCTCCAGTAATACGATACTCGTCATTACGCTTATGTCTAGCATTAGCAGCAAAGTATGGGTTTCACATTCATCACATGGATGTTAACTCCGCATATCTAAACGGAGAAATCGACTTTCAAATTTATATGGAGCAGCCAGAAAACTTTGTGAAAAAAGGCAATGAAAATAGAGTTTGCAAGCTGAATAAAGCGCTCTACGGCTTGAAACAGTCAGGAAAGTTGTGGAATTACAAACTAAACCAAGAGCTCACAAACATAGGACTAAAGAGAACAGACTCCGACAACTGTATTTATACAAAAATAGATGGTACATCAACACTTATAGTACTGACATATGTAGATGATATTCTCATTTTTTCCGACAATGAAGATAAAATATTTGAACTTAAATCCAAACTAAATCAAAAGTTCAAAATGAAAGATCTCGGCAAGGTTAGATACTACCTTGGCATTAACATAGAAAGAGACTTTGAAAAAGGATACATAAAAATTAACCAAAAGAATTATATCCATGAAATACTAAAAAAATTTGGAATGGAAGATGCAAAATCATGCAGGACCCCGATGGAACCCAAAATGCATCTGACGAAGATCTCAACCATACAGGAGGAAAATCAACCCGTGGATCCTAACTACTATCAACAAATCGTAGGATCACTAACGTACATAGCTACCATATCAAGACCAGATATATCTTATGCTACCAATCAACTAAGTCGTTTCAACAATGAACCAACCTGTCAACATCTCAACACTGCAAAAAGAGTTATGCGATACCTTAAAGGGACTATAAACAAGTCACTAGTCTACCAGAAGTCAGAGGGGACACTTGTAGGATTCGTTGATGCAAACTGGGGAGCAGACCCTGATACAAGAAAGTCAACTACAGGATGCGTCTTTAAACTAGCAGAAGGACCTATCCAATGGGAATCCAAGAGACAACCAATTGTTGCACTCTCGTCAACAGAATCAGAATATATGGCACTAACAACTGCTGCACTCTCGTCAACAGAATCAGAATATATGGCACTAACAACTGCTGCAAAATAAGCGACAATTTTGAGAAGACAACTCAAAGAAATGGGACTTTATAATTTAATACAAAAACCAACCATAATATTTAATGACAATCAAAGCGCCCATAAGCTAGCCAAAGACTGTTGTTATAGAAGTAGAACAAAGCATATAGACATTCGCTACCATTACGTAAGGGAGGCGATAGAAACTAGAGAAATTGATGTTCTATATGAACAATCGTCAGAAATGATTGCCGATATTCTAACCAAATCTGTACCTCCATATCTCAATGAAAAATTATCTTTAAAATTAGGCATTATGTAACGTAGCTGATTGAGAGGGGATGTTGTGATAAGCATAAACTTATCAAACTTAAGCAATCAGCAGCTATAAATATTCCATTGTTGTAATCTCCTAAATCGTTTTATTGTTATGTTGCCATAGTAACTCTGCTCTAAAATAAATTTATAAATAAGACACAAGAAGCAGTATTCCTTGTTTTTATTAAAACTTAGAACAGTGTTATCTTCAATTTTATCAAAAAAAAGACTAAAAGACCGAGAAAAATCATCCCCCTTTGAATGAGGATTTGACCCTTATAAGACAGCTCGACTACCATTCTCATTACGTTTTTTTATAATCGCTATTATCTTCTTGGTATTTGACGTAGAAATTGCCTTGCTCATACCCCTCCCAATCTTATTTTCATTTTCAAATATAATATTAACATTCTATATAACAATATTATTCGTTGCACTGCTGCTGCTAGGACTATATTATGAATGAAAGATAGGGGCCTTAGACTGAACAAATTAGGAATATATTTAAAATATAAAATTTGAATTGCAATCAAAAATTGGCAAACTGAATCATATTTATGTATTCAATTTCGACTATAGAGAAGATTTTATCCATTCACAATAACCTAATAGGTAGTTTACTGTTCATAAACGCATGAAGTTTACTTCTTATAGATGATTAAATAAAGCTCCTAACTTTAAATTAGTTGATACTATCATCTTACTGGTCATTTCTATAGTGTATAATATTCACATAACATCTTCAATGTTAAAAAGCCCAGGCTATCAGAATGTACACCCTAATCTCATCAAAATTATGCTCTTAATAAGCTATATTCGAAAATAATTACAAATATAAAAATGCCTGCTAGTAAAAAAAAAACCAAATAAACCTTAAAAGAATTATTTTGCCATCATTGATTTAAAAAAACTTAATAGCATAAAATTACTATATATTCCATCGCCCCCATAATGTTCTAACCAGCCCTTATCACAATAATTAGTGACATAGTCACCTAACTTTAAAACATATTTGATGCAAACTGACCTCTTAAACTTCTTAAAAACCACATAGATATAAAAACATCAGCATATTCTCTATTATTAAAAATCCTACCTCAAGAAATAGCTAAACCCAATCAAATACCAAACAAAACTCTTGTAATAGTTGATAGTTTCAAAGCTGGCCCCAAAACTAAAACATAAGGCAAGGGAAATAATAATCATATTATAAAACTACCACAAAAAACAGCCATAATAGTTAATATTAAAATAGGCTTAAGCATTACTCTAGCCCCGTCAGCAGCCTGAACGTCAGGCCTTCATTTAATATTTTTTCATAAAGAATAATACCCTATCCGAATAGAATAACAAGAAGTAAGACAAATAGAAATCGAAAGAATTAAGAGAATAAAAAAACTATTATAACCAAAAAAGTATATTTCAGCAATCAAATCCTTAGAATAAATTCCAGCTAAAAAGGAAATCCTAATAAAGCATAATTAGTCTCTGCAAGTCTAGTTCTAGCAACAGGAGAATAATAAATTAAACCACCTATTATACGAATATCTTGATTGTCTAATATAACATGAATAAATGATCCAGCACATAAAAACAATAAAGCTTTAAATATTGCATGTGTTAAAAGATGAAAGAAAGCTAATTTAACAAACCCCACAGATAAAATAAACATCATTAATCCTAACTGACTTAAGGTAGATAAATCAATAATCTTCTTCAAATCATACTCAAAGTTAGCCCCAATATAGTTAATAAAGATAATAAGCACAATATGCTATATATACCATTATCGGATCTATAACACCGACGAAGAAATTAGAAAAAGCTTAGTGGCAGTGAATATAAAATTAGGAATGTTATGGACATTACTGGCAAGAAACCATATGCCATTTTACTGTAATAAAAATATTTTTCATGTTTATTTACTTCTTGTACTCATTTTTATTTACGTTTGCTTGAATTTAATATAATTAAATAAAAACTCGAAATATAATATGCAAGTTAACTTTTGGCCACGTTTTGAAGCAATCTCGCCCACTATGCACAGATCTGGTCGCTTTCGCTGAACGTCCCTCCCTCAGACGTCTATAAAGACGTTTTGCTCGTTGCTCAAATTTATTGTCCATGTTAAAATCGCACAATAGCATTATTTTCTCGGTCCCGTTGGTGGTTTTTGAATAAGAAGCGAACGTTGGCAAAAAAGGTGCACAAGAGTGGAAAATAGCGTTCGTTTGTGGTTTTTGATGAAAAAAGCGATGAACCAAAATCCTTTGAAAAGCTGATTTATGAATGTTAGGGGTATAATTTACTATATTTGTGGATTTGTGCTGCCATTTGTTGGCGAGATGCGCAACCAGTCACGGAAGTTTTTGATGGCGCCTCATACTTTGAAAGAAAGACTATATAGACAATAGAGACAATAGAGACTATATAGACAATTTTTCCTTTTCTATTTTCACTTCAGAAAATTCTGAGTCGGGTGCTGTTTCCTACTGAATAATTATGAAATCAAATTTATCCCATTAGAAATTCAAAATTTTTTAAAGAAATCATTGTTTAAAAGGAAAATGTTTTAGTGAAAAAAGATTATTTTTTACAAATATTTAGCAGAATTTTTCTATAAATTAGAAATTTTGATGAAGTTCGACAGGTTACATATCCCTCAGGAAACTTCAAGAACAAGATGCCCAATGCGCATTTTAATTTAGCTTTATTTTTGCTTTACCTTCAATTTACTATTTACATGTGCCATCTTTTTCTTATTACTCCACGGAAATGCTCGAATTTATTAAGAAGTAAATAAATAAATAAATAGATAAATAAATTCTTACCTGGTAGAAACCAGGATTGTGTTCAATCAGTGGCACCGATTCCGGACTCTTAGGTTCTTCCTTGGATTTTAGTTGCAAATAAAAATTATTTAAAAACATTTTTAAAAAATTTCGGTCAAGATTTTAATGTATGTTTCGGAGATGGAAATACATATAGACATTCAATTAATAAATTAATAGCGTGGATTAAATCCGCCAAGCAAAATTCCTTCAAATTCAATTTTTCTGTTATGGAAGTCAAGATCAACAAAGAAAGTATATATTACTGAATTCAGTAACAGTGCTTAAATATGTAGCGAAAATGCTGCGCTTAAGTAGTAGATGGGTTCTTGATCTGGCGCTTTTGGAATGTGGAGGGAGTGGTTTCCCAAAATATCAAAGGCGCCGCCCTTGAGTGTAGTCATTCATGTAAACAAGAAATTAAGCCTCCCGAGGAAGGTATAGGAAAGTAGCGGAAGCCCTGAGTTCATCTATTTTTTTATTCCTTCATCTGCACTTTTTAATCCCCCATTTTTTAAAATCAAAAATTGGTTTTCTCGTACCTTGTATTTAGAAAATATAAAAGAACCCCATCTTCTTTCCTTTCTCATCATTTTTGATCGAATGATATATGACACTACATGTGTTGCCATGCTCTAAAGACCAAGTGATTGCCACCCCCATAACTCGATCTTAATTGCCACCCCTATTGGCACAATTTGGCTCAAACTTTACAGTAATGTTGATCTTGCTTAGTGGAACCCGCATACTGAATTTCATTCGTTTATATGCATAAATACGCGTAGACCTTTTGGTCCCCTCTAATTTCCGCCCCCGAAATTCCGACCCCAGTGGGCCAATCACAACCAAACTGAAGATGCACATGTCCATGGTAAGCTACATTCGGAATTTCAACCTTCTACCTAAAAAAATGCGGAAATTATGAAGGGGACGGACGGACGGACAGACAGACGGACATCGTGAAAACAATAAGTAGCTCCATTCTTCCGCTACTTAATAATGACATGTTGATTTTTGGCTTACGTGACTGTTGAAGTGATGATTCTTCTCACGTGACTGCTAACATGTGCGCACCCTTCGGGCTAATTTATTTATTTTAATTATTATTAAAAGTGCTATATTATAGGACCCTCCCTCGCGTGTGGTTTTAATTTATAGGACTGGCTCCTCTTGAGTGTGGCTTGAATGTATTTGGGTGTGGTTTGTAATCAAGGTGCTTAGATGTTTGGCTTTTAATTAATTAATAACCAAAAATTAAGGTTATTTGATAATTGGTTTGGGTAGCATAGGTCTAAGAATATAGTGATGTGATGCCGATGGGAGCTGGTTCTCAGACACATGCTCCATGTGCTGGTTCTTACACATGATGGGGTCCGGGTTCCAAAGGGTCTTAAGGGTTTGGTTCTCTCGAATAGTTATATCACCTGCAGTGATGCCGCTAGGAAAAATCAGCACGGCGCTGCGCCATGCTGCCCCTTGCCCCGCCACGCTGCCCCTTGCCCCGCCACGCTGCCCCTCGACCCCGCCACGCTGCCCCTCGACCCCGCCACGCTGCCCCTCGGCCCACCCACACTCCCCCTCGGCGCTGCACAAACGCAAGAAACTTAATCCAATAAATGCCAACAACGTGCAGCTTAAGTGATCATTGTAGAGCTTATCATTGTGGCGTAAGTGATTTAAAGCCTAAACATTTTAATTAAACTACTAAGTACATTCATTTAAAAAATTAAGTTGCAAAATTTATAAAAATAATTAAATACAGATAAATAGACTTTTTTTTTTTAAATGCTCATTTATCACTGTGGATCATTAATTATAATTTCGTATATGAACACATACCTGCAAAATAGAATTCAAGTGTTTTACCAATTTAACTGCATGAGTTTAGTTGGTATCCGTGACGAGCTGTTCATCGCGTTACTCCTTGTGCTTTTTTTTATCCTCCGTGCTGACAAGTCGAGCCTTGTGTATTCGTGTGCGGTGGTTTCCTGTGGTCGCTTTACTGTCAAAACAAACCGCTTCGTCCGCGAGAAGTAGTATTCCTCAATAAACTTTCACGTTTAAATTAGCATTAATAAAATGTTGAGGGATAAATTGTATAAGTTTAAAAATCATAATGCAATCATTATTCGCAATTTTATCCTGCAAAAATAGTGCATAAATTGTTGAAAAATATACTTTAAGAACTATTGAGGACTGTAGCACCAGATGACGTCTTTTTGTGGCATCACAAAGAAAGGAAGAGACTAGCCTAGAAGAAATTAGAAAGCCTTAACGTGCCCTAATCGCATACAGATTCCGAAATTAGCATTATGCCTTAAAAATATAAATGTAGGTCACTGAAATGCACGTATTTTTTCAACTTTAAGGAGAGACAACCATCAAAAAATCACGATTTTCATCAAAAAAAAATAAAAAAAAATTTTTATGTTATAATATAATGCCTTGGTATATTGGTCAAGTATACCCAGAGTCAAATACTGCAAAATATCGTTAAAAATATGGAAAACAAAGTTGGTACTCATTTTGGAGATCTAAAGAAACCAAATTACAGAACGCACGATACTGATCGCTTTAGATGGCCACAATCGTTGACTCTACTCGAGATTGAATTTGGTTTGCGTGAATTACATTTCTTCTTCTTTGGTTTCTATTCCATGGTGATAATGGTTTTGTATAAAATTGGCATTTTTTCGTTTGTGTTTTTCTCAGCTTTTGTTTTTTGCCTGCATCGAATTTTTTTGTTTTGATTTTCCAAAACAACTACCTGTCAGATCCTAATGAATTTTTTTTACTTAAAAAGAAACAATATTAAAAGTACATGACAGAGAGAAAATTATGAATAATGTCATAGTTAATTTTTAAAAAAATTATAAAATAGTTATCAAGAGCAAATTTTTTGAAAAAATGCACAACACTACATTATGATTTTTTTCTCACATTTTCAGACAAGAATATTTTAATTTTCTCTCTGTTACGTACTAAAACATGGATAGTGATGTCTTTCTTCAATTTTAGTATATTGGTTTTGTAAATGTTTATAAACTAATTTTTAATTCGAAATTAGCATATATGTTTACATATTTTTTGCATATATCTTACATATAAATTTGAATATCGTTATGAAACTTGGTACAGAAACTAATTGGAGCCTGCCTTAGATGTGTGCCAAGTTTCAACCATCTAGGACAATTAGATCAAAATTTAAACTTTTTTGTGGTCATCTCCCCTTAAAGTAAGAATTTAGCTGCATTGAGTACCCCTTTCAGACGTTCAGTGCCCCTTTCAGATATTCAGTGCCCCATTGCCTTCGAGCGTGCCATACTGCCCTTTGTTTCTGTAGCCATCACTGATCTGGCCAGCTATATATGCCCATAATTTGGGAAAAGTTGTACTCGGGCCTTACAATGTTTTTCTTAATTACTGATTTTCTTTTGTTTTTAGGACAACCAAATTTTTTTCCAACATTCTCCTCTAATTAACTACTTTTGTTTAAAGATGCATTGTTTGATTTTTAATTTTCAGATAACTTTTATTGTATAACCCATTTGTGTAGTGTGCACAAAGATCCAACAAGATAGCTTTTAGGTTGAGGGTTGCAACTTCTCCACCTTGAGAGGACTTGACTGTGTTGAATTGATATAATGGCTTGGTTACCTCAACAAACAGGACTTTCAAGCCTGAGCAAGAAGTAAGCCAGGACTAGGTACCAAATCGCATGTAGAATCTAGGCATATGGCACTTGGGTATTACCTTTGATGATATGTGTCTGTCAAGTGAAAATCTCAAATTCTGGAGAACCTTTATAAGAGTTTCAATCCAGAGATCCTAATATATAGAGGTCTCAACAGGCTGGTAAAAAGCTATTTTTCGTAACTGTGTTTAGGTTTTAAATAAATTGACATGCGCAATTAAAGCACAGGGTGGGCCAAAAGTCTGTTACCACCCATATATTTTCAAAACGAGTGGAGATAAACCAATCTCTGGCAGGCAACATATAGGAAGTTAGGTAAGGGCTAAACAATGCTGGTGTTATTTAGAAAACCAAACTATATATAGTTTGTGAGTTCAGCGGCCAAACCAAAATATACGAGTTCAGAGGAGTCCTTAACCTTGTCACTTGAAACAATGCAACAATTATCTGAAAATTAAAAATTAAACAATTCACCTTGAAACAAAAGTATTTAATTAGTGGAGAGTCTTGGAAAAAAAAAACAAAAGAAAATTTGTAATAGACGATGTCCACAATAGAAATTGCGCATGCGCTATTGCTTTGAAAGCGGTCAACCGAGTCACCATGTGCGCTACCAACACTGAAAATATGAATTACCTCACAAAATATTCCCATGCTTCTTAAACCTATTCTTACCCAAACCATATATCAAATAACCCAAAATTCTGTATTGATAAAGTAATTAAACACAATTTAAAGCCAAACATCAAAACAGCTTGAATAACAAACCACCCCTGAATACATTAAAACCACATCCAAGAGGAACAAGTCCGATAAATTAAAACCACGTTCGAGGCAGGGGTAGTATAATTAATAAGTCACATCTATTATTAATTAAAAATTAATATATTAGCCCGAAGGGCGTGTACACATCAGCAGTCACGTGAGTAAAAATCATCACTATAACAATCACTTACTTTTCAAACCCACTTATCCGTTAGGGTCGCGGGGGCAGCAGCCCTATGGAGGATCTCCAGTGATCGCGATCTTCCGCCATCAGGCGCATGCCCTCCGTGGTAATATCCACGCGACTCGAACCCAGATTCTACATGTAGTCTAGCTACCTGGTTCTAGGCCAACTCCTTGGTCTCTTACCCACTGGCTTGAAAAATAACAACAGCGTAGGAAGACCACTTTGAGGCATCTATATCACCATACCAGCGCAACTGAGATCTCTCAATGGGAAGAAGAAGCGGCTCAACACTTAAAGACCCCCTTTACTGTGCTATTGTCCACTCCATCTAGTAGGGTAACACCTGCCACACTTCTCGGCGATCTCATTTCGGCTGCTCTTACCCGCGATCGCACTCTTTCGGACATTACCCAAGACTCATGACCATAGGTAAGAATGGGGACAAAGATAGATTTGAAAACAGAGAGCTTGGCTTTGTTTCCCAACTCACGTTTCGTTACCACGGGTCACCACAGTTCACGTCTTTCACAGCTTGGTGCACCGATCCGCCGATTTTTTTCCCCTGCTGCCCATCACTCGTGAATGCAATCCCTATATACTTGAACTTCTCCACCTGTCTCAATGGGGCTCCCCTAACATCAAGAATGCACTGAGTAGGCTGTCTTGAAAGATCCAAAGGCAAAGAGCATCTAAACAATCATATCTGATATGATGTCGACAAATGAGAGAATTCATACTATATCGGGTATGGCACACAGCCACGTGAGCAAAAATTCAACACGTCATCAATCAAGTGAGTGACCACACCCAAGAGTGGTGCCCCTTTGATGTTCAGGTTGGCACCTTTGATGTTTTGGGAAACCACCCCACCCACATTTCAAAGGCGCTAGACCAAGTGCTCATGTACTTGCAACTTTACGAACAACTCTGTTTTTTTAGTGGATTAGTCTGCCTTGCAATCGGTGCTGACTCATTACATAAATATTCAATTATGTTGAGATGAGGGGTCTCGGCCAGTGGAGTGTATTCACACATCAGCTTTATGCACGGGCGCATTGTCATGCTGATAATGAAAAGAGCCAGTTCCAAATGTTTTCTACAAGGTAACACGCATTTTTCAAACACCTCTTCATACGATTGACAGAGTTGGGTCCGTTATTGCTTTGCATAATGCGAAATAATGATTGATCCAGTTTTGCAATAACTGTTTATTACGTTGCTTACGCGTTTCGGTTTACACCATCTTCATTTATCTCAAATTTAGAGGAATATTAATTATCTATCTTTTTAACAAAATTAATCAAAATTTATTTAAGAAATTAATGATGTTTACAATTTCTTTGTAAATTGTAGAAATTCAGATTTCATCTCAAAGAAAATATTTAAGTTTTGAGTATTCTTTAATATAAAACTGCCAAAAAATTAATTTATTTACTCACCTGAAAATTATTTCCTCTCCTACATATCCAGATTATAATTATGATAAGAGGAAGCATGGCAACTGCTCCAAGTACTGCGTATAGCGTAGTAACATGGCCAGTAGATTCTGTGTGTAAATCTTGCACTGCGACAGTTGACGTAAATTTTGTTAGATTATTGCTGATGGTCGAGGTAGTCGTTATCTCTCCAAAGGTTGATTCTTCTGGTTTCGTTATAAGCATCTGACATAGCTGTTGGTCCTCTTGATAAATACACAGCCACACTGGGTCATTTAATTGCATTTCCAAACGATAATCTTTATGAAAAGGATTTTTTTCTGATGCCTCAGGAATCCTTATTTTGTATTTAATATCATGTAACCAAGAAGGACTGGTAAGGTCAACCCGAAAAAGTCCACTTCCCCTAACAAACGTTATTTTTAACACATGACAATTATTATCTGATAATTTTTCTATAACACCTGAAAAATCAAAACCAAGTTCTTTACCCGATATAGATTCTCTGACTGAAAAATTTCCTTTTGGTTCCATTTTTACGACTTCTTTGGCTAGGTCCAAGGATATTTTGGAAATTGAGGTTTTATAAATGTCCGCAACTGATGATGTTTTACTGTTGGAATTATACATTAAACTATTACGTGAATAAAACTCAGCGTTTAAATTCCATTCGTATTTTACTGGGTTTGATCGGCAATCTTTTGGATGGACGTGCATATAAGTATGCAGATCTTCTTTAGAAAAAGAAGAGAGAATTTTGTTATGAGCATCCCAATAGAACCAGCCCATTTTATTCGGATTACGTTCACCTTTAGCATTGAGGTTGTCTGAGAATAGTAATTGTTTTGTGCTTTCTTCAGTGAAAAACCATTTGTCATGTAAAACATGAGTGGGCTCATCATAATCAAAATGTAGAATCTTTTGTCTACCTAAGGACAACTGTTTTACGTTGGTAGGTATTTCAAGTGTTTCATTGAATTCGTGAATTTTGGAGTCCAATTTTAACGTAAACATCGTTCTGTGATACATCAAACGAAAACCAGTTAACTTCATGGTTTCTATTCCTGGTATATAAGAATATTTTGTAAAATATGCTTCACAACACATTCGAAAGTTATCGGAACAGACATTAGTATCTTTACCATGGCTATCGTAAGCGGTGCAACTAGTCTTAGCGTTCGTGAGTATACCACAATAGTAGTGTCTTTTGAAAGTATCAGGAGTGCAAGCTAGAGCATGTTCATTATCAGTACAAAGGCATTCACATTCAACATGGACATCAGGGAAATAAAACTCGTACTTATCAACGATTTTGTATATGATTTCTGTGTTAAGCACAGTCAGATTCAACGATGAGCTGCTTCCATTATGTAAACTCTGTTCTAAGGCATTGGACGTTTTGATTTCGTGAAATAAAACGAGCAGTACACAGATTATAATCAGAGAATCGTAGGAGTTTTGAAAGAAGTTTTTTAATGATACTGTCGTCGTCTTCATGATGCATAGTAAAGATCCTAAAAAGAAAAGGTTATTTTAAAAGAATTTTGAAATGATATATAATTTCAGAAAAAGATTAAATGAATTGTATTTCATATAAGGAAAATGAATATTTAATCCGACACCAATGATATTTTTAAAATTCTTTTTTTTTATTGATGAAAAATAGGAAAGAGAATTCCACAGCCTGGGATCGAAGCAGGAATCTTCTACTCACCGTGCAGATGCGCCAGCCAATTACGCCACTGGGGACATGGTAGCATTACGCTATCTCCATGCCCTTTGGGCTAGGTGGAGCAGTATCCAGTTCGCAGGGTGGGACTATCTTTCCTACTGGCGTAATAATAGTTAAAGAAAAATAATTGGATCTATGAGGATTTTTTATACACGCTACAGATGTTTAAATTATTGATGAAAAATAGGAAAGAAAATAGTGGCGCAAATAGTGGAAAGAAAATAGTGGAATACAATAAATAATAGTTATTAAATAAAAATAACTTCAGGACAATCCTCTAATATTCTATTTGCCTTTAGAGATTTATCCTTTTTGCTTTGTTAAAGGATAGTCTCTATCCGAAACGTCAGGTTTTTATTTTTATTTTGATTTTGATGTTATTTATTATTTATTAATTATTTTAGGACTGTCACAGGTGAATAGGCATAAGAACGCTAACCTTAGTAATTCTCGATTTGATTTTCACTAACATGCCAAATTATGAAGTTTTGTGGAGTTAATGAACCAATAGTCCCTATCGATTCTCATCAACCTCCGATTGAATTCATTACAAATTTAAATTTCAAAAAAGGCAAACTACCAACCAATTCTTATAGGATTTATCAGAGAGGAGATTATCTCAATCTGTATAAAACCTTAGAATCAACTGACTGGTCTTCTGTCTTAAAGACTGATAATGTCGACGATGCTCTCAAAATGTTTAATACTTTTGTTAATAACGCAATCGACAAGTTCGTCCCTTCCAGAACAAAACGTAAAAATTCCTTTCCATATTGGTTTAGTAGTAAATTACGTCACCATTTATCCAAGAAACGTTATTATCACCAAAAATTTAAAAACCAAAAATATGCTGAAAATTACAACAACTTTTCTTATCATCGAGCGATGCCAAAGAAAATCTTTGAAATTGATCGAGGTAATTACCTGAATACTATTGAGAACAGCTTAACAAAGGATCCTACCAATTTTTGAAAATATGCCTCTAAAAAACGCTACAAGGTTCCACAAGATCTCATAGTGCAAGATTTAATTGGATGCACAGTAGCAGTCGAGAAGTCAGACGCCAAATTTGCAAAATACTTTGAATCTTTATACGACAAGATGCTTACACTTCAACAGTAACTCATATAATCTCCGAATATTATCTACAACCCTTAACTGTCAACAAAGATGATGTTGTAAACGCTGTAAAGCAGATGAGACCCAAGACTTCACCTGGCTCTGAAAGAATCCCTATGTTTATCATCAAAGGATGTCTGGATGTCATCGTATGGATATACAATACTAGAAGAGCTTCCCGGCGTTGCCCGGGAAAATAACACTTGTAGGTAAAGAGAAAAATCTCAAATCTCAATTGGTTAAATAATAATTCAATCAATACAACACAGAGCAAAGAGATTATCCATTCTACTAAAAATACGAAAAACACCAAGTCTAGGTGATATACCGGGACTTTATCGAAACTCTTCTTGACTTGCCTCACCACTGAAGAGCGTCATCAAATACTTTAGACTCGAGTTTTTCTTGCCCTTGACGTAAAAGCTCTTATACCCTGTTGCTCTATTCAAAACTCCATTTGTTCAGATGTTTCAAATGCCCGTATAGCTTTTTCTGTTTTAGTTTCAGAGTTTCTCTGACCATTACTCCTTCTTTCTATTTCCTTTCCAGACACACAAATTTTCGCAAGTCGTCTGGACGTTTGATAGGGAGCTCAAGGGAGACAGGCGTGACTCCTATGCCTAATCGATAGACACTGCCTTAATAATGTTCTGTCACTGCATCTTCACTTTATGCTTATTATCAATAATTCTTGGAAACGAACGTTCAGTCATCGCATTATCAGCATTTCAGTTTCCAAAATGTACACTTTCCCACAGAATATAGTCAAAATGTAATTTTAGGAAGTGTTTGGATCTGCTGTGTCACTAAATAAGCTAGGTGATAACCCCTGCGTGGCTCGGACTTTTTTTTATGGAATAAATTTTGAAATATCTTAAAAATAAACACATGGAAACGCTTAGAATTAAAACAGTAAAATTCTTAATGAAAATTTGTAAAAAAAATTTTTAAAGGCTCACAACGGATGGACCTCTCCAAGGATGCCACTGCTAGTCTAAATAATTTCTTACTCACGTAATCTTACACTTGATGTTGTTGCAATTCCCTTTGTTGATATCTATTGTTGCACAAACTTTTCCTTGCATTGTTGGTCATGAGATATATATTATTGATCCGTGCAGAATGTTAGTGAGTTGCGTGTTGATACCATTGTTGATACCTATTGTTGCACAAACTTTGCCTTGAATATCGATTTTTATATCGATAATTATTATTTTTCCGAAATCTGAGGTTGACAGTGACCTTCCTCATGCTTTGAAGGTCAGATATGCTAAATTTCCTCAAGTTCTGAATAAAACTGTAGATTTGTATAAAAAACAAACAAACAAACAAACCCACAAACAAACATGCTTCTTTGTATATATAGAAGAAGACTAGAAGTGATAATTTCTTACTCACGTAATCTTATTTTAGATGTACACTTATTGTTTCAATTTCCTTTCTTCTTTCGATGTCTTGAAACAAAACTTGGCCATTCATCACTTTGTTGATCCTTGCATAGTGTTGGTGCATTGCGTGTTGACACCATTGTTGAGACCTATTGTGGCACAAACTTTTTCCTTGCTTTGTTGGTCATGAGATATATATTGTTGGTCCGTGCAGAGTGTTTGCGAATTGCGCGTTGATACTATTGTTGATACTTACAGTCGCACAAACTTTGCCTTGCATTGTTGATCATGAGATATTTCTCATTAATATGCTCTGCCATAACCATGAATATCGATTTTTTATCAATAATTATCAATAATTATTATTTTTCCGAAATCTGAGGTAGACAGTGACCTTCCTCGTGCTTTGAAGGTCAAGTATGCGAAATTTTATCAAGATCGGAATAAAACTGTAGATTTGTATAAGAAACAAACAAACAAACCCACAAATAAACAAACAAACATCCTTTTTTATATATATAGAAAGATCTTGATTTCCTTGAAAACTTTCCCAAGAGATTGGAAGAAAGGAATAGTAGTCCCAATCTTCAAGACTGGTAACTAACAAACAAGCAATTAATAATTACAGACCAGTGTGCATTTTAAATGCAATAGCCAAGATTTTTGAAAAGATCATATTCCTTTATCTAAATTCATATTACACTTCGAAATTTTGTCCTGAACAACATGGCTTTATTTAAAAACGCTCTGTCACGACCAACCTTATGACATGGCTTGACCATGTTTCTTCAGAAGTGCAAGAAAGAAGACCGGTTGATGTTATTTATTTCGATCTCTCACGTGCATTTGATTCTGTTTGTCATATCAGATTGCTTTAAAAACTTGAAATACAGTATATGGCATTTGTTCTGACTTCATTAAATTTCTGGCATCTTACCTTGATGCTCGAGAAAACGTAGTGCGTGTGAATGGGTATTCATCTAAACCTTTCTTAGCCCCTTCAGGGAT
Source organism: Rhysida immarginata (assembly GCA_023313115.1). Taxonomy (NCBI): domain Eukaryota; kingdom Metazoa; phylum Arthropoda; class Chilopoda; order Scolopendromorpha; family Scolopendridae; genus Rhysida; species Rhysida immarginata. Next base: position 65,092 of record JAHWFO010006407.1, read on the forward strand.
ACCGCAAGGTTCTATCCTTGGTCCTCTCTTGTTCAACATTTATATTAATGACCTGTTTCACAAACACGATGTAAAATTATTTGCTATGTACAGAAACACAATTCAATTAATCCGTTTACCAGATTATTCTTAAAGTATAACAAACTAAGTGATTTTGTAGACATCTTTACATCTGATTATTATGTTTTTTAATGAACTTTTAAACTACTTTGATAATTTGTCAACGAGCAATTTTTAGCTCTTTGTCTACTTCATATGTACTGTAACTGATTTTTAAATTAACTGTATGAATTGATTACCTCTTATATGCTTTGTCTTTATTTAGTTTCTTATGTTCTCTTTACCTACGTTAATGATTACTTGTATCCATCTTCAAATTTTCTGTTTATTTTATTTTGTTTTTTTTTAGTGTGTTCGTTGTTAAGGGTTTATTGTCAACTGTTTTCGTTCACACTTAAAACAAATAAAATTGAAATTATTTATTTTTATTTAATAACTATTATTTAATATCAATTTTTGAGTTTATACGACAGTAATTTCATAGTAATTAATGCAGCAACATGTAAAAATTATAACTATTGCATTGATAATTATAAACAAATCTGTTTCATATAAGACACATCTTGCTGCATTAATCATTTCATAAATCTCTTAATTTCCTGAGAAGTAAAATTCTTTCTATAAATGTAAATCGTTATTTTTCCATTCCCTAAACTTTCACTATTTTTGAAAGGACAGGGTGTTTCAAAAAATACTTTTACAAACTTTGGTGACAGGTTCCGTAAACAAAACATTAAAAAAGTTCATATAAACATACGCAGTCCAGTTACTTTAAGGTGACCACCCCCTACGTTTAACATCAGCGGAAAATGATTAAGTCTAAAATCCAGAAAGTACTTACTAGTATCAGAGGGGCGCAGTTTAGGAACGGTGACATAAGGAAGCAGAAAACATTGCAACTGTTGGGGTTATGGCGAAACGTAGCGATTTATCCGTCATCGGCTTCCGAGACAAGGGCGGCAGTATTTCCGAAACGGCTAGTTTTGTGAAATGTTCGGGTGCCGCCGTGGAGAAAGTGTACCGTGCATGGCAGAATGGCAATACCCAAAATCAGCAACATGCCAAGTGTGGAGCACCGCAGGCCATAGATGACAGCGGTGAACGACGGCTACGGATGCGTGCAAACGAACAGACGTGCAACCGTGAACCAACTGACCTCCCAAATGAAACAGGGGGCTACCACCCTAATATATAACTTTATTTAAAATGAAAGTTCGAGATATAAATAATAACGTGGCATAAATGAAAGATTTCAAATCGAACGAAATATATAAAACGAACGAAAATCACAAAGGTCAAGAGGAAGTGATGTCCTCAGGGGATTGACTGAAGTGAATACCATGCATTTATATCTATACAAGTGTTTTTTTTTACAATGGCTTGCTTTTTTACGATGGTAGGATAGATATAATTTATTTAGGGATCATTATGGAAGAGCTTCTCTCTAATGTTTATGAGACTGGAGCATAATCTAGTCTCACCATGACGTCGTTCTTAGATGTCAGCTGATACAAAATGGAGCGCCAAGAAGTAGCATTTTTCACAGTTTAAACGCGATTATCATAATGAAATAGTGGTTTTAAAATTTTTCTATTGCTAGAGTTGGTTTTTATTTGTTTCAAATAATGATATTCTGCCAAAAAAATTTTGAGTGGAGTTGTCCTTGTCCGGATTTTCGTCATTTGATCATTTCAATTTCCAAGATCTACAAGACATGTAAACAGATGAGACCTATAATGTCCAAGATCAATTCTCCGACGTCTAATATTTCCAAATTTTTAGCCAAGAGACCAAAATATGATCTTCCTCCAAATTAAAAATTTTAATCTAGAGGAAGACCATGTTCTGGTCTCTTTTGATGTTGTGTCGTTGTTCCCTGGCTTACACATTCCTGAGACTATAAACTTCTTGGAGGAGATCCTACAAGACATAGCATTGAGATTCCCATTATCAATGAATAGTTAATCTTACCAAAAGAAGTTTTCATATTACCTTTTTCGTTTTCGATGGTAAATATCGCCTGTCGGCTGGTACTTCAATGGGGAGCTGCCTAAGCCCAATCTCGACTGAAATATTCCTACGAAATTCGAACAACTCAAAACATCAGGCTTTGATTCTCCACCGATTTGGCTGCGTTATGTAGATGACGTCGTCGCTGTTTTTCATATGAAGCCTTGCTCTTTGTGGTTATTTGCTTCTCACACTTCAATAGCTTCTACACCTCTATTAAATTTTACTGTGGAACAAGAGAAAGATGGCGTTCTCCCATTCTTGGATGTCAAACTTGTTCGATCTGGTAACAAATTGGATTTCGATACACAGGGTAAGTCTGAAAAAGTTTGTATAACTGTAAGCAATGAGAGAGGTGACTAAAATGAACATTTTCTTTTAATATAATGCGGGACCGAATTTGAACGCTAACTGAGATATGAACAGAAATAAAAATGACACCACCAAGATCAACAAGTTATAATGAATTTTGGAGAAATAATAGGGTACATAACAATCTTTTTGCCGTTAAATTTTGATCGATTTCCAACGAGCAGTTTCTGAGTTACGCACTCAACCTCGTAACACGTGCTGGTTAGTACTCGCATGTGAGCACTGTTACGATTTTGAATGCATAACTCGAAAACTACTCGCTGGAATACGATCAAATTTTAACGGTATACAGAATTTTATGTACTATATTATTTTTACAAAATGTATTATTCTAGGCATTGCAGAACCTGAGTTATTAACTTGCTGATCTTGGTGGCGGCATTTTTATTTCTGTTTATATCTAAGTTAGCGTTCAAATTCGGACCCACATTGATTAAAAGAAAATGTTCAATGGGTCACCTCTGTCACTGCTTACAGTTATACACACTATTTCAGAATCACCCTGAATATCGAAAGCCCACACATACAGATATTTTCATCCAGAAAGACTCCAAGTACTGTTGCAGCCACAAACTTGCAAATTTCATCGCTCAACTAGATAGAGCCATTCCCATTCCGTTATCCAAAGAACGCTTCGACACAGAAATTAGAAGAGATGATTACCAGCCCACTATGGTCGATGATTTATCAAAAAGACAAATGCTTATTCACAAAGTACGTAAGACAACCACCTAAGGAATTCAAAAGAAAAGAGAATATTCATCTCCGTTTCTTACAACCAGAAGTTTACAAAAGGCCTACAGGTATTACTTAAAAAGTATAATCTCGAACTCGCTTATAAGAGCCCAAATACGTTGAGACTCTCACTGGACGCCCCCCCCCCCCCTATTATAGTTGTGACAAAGTTTATCGGGGTAAATCGAGAATATCTTTTGGGCGCCTTCGAAACACTGAAGTTCAAGAAGATGGGCCCAAGGTTTTTACTGAATTTAGACAGCGGCCCGTTGGGTTAATCCCAGCTATTCGAATGTAAAACCTACAGTCTTTTAATTTTATATTTTTTGTAAAAATTTTTGTAACAGAAATTATGTAATGTTTAAATAATTCTTAACAAGAAATTAAGCCTCCCGAGGAAGGTATAGGAAAGTAGCGGAAGCCCTGAGTTCATCTTTTTTTTTTTTAGCTGGCCAGGCGGCCAATAGGGCTAGGGCGTAGACTTTCTAGTTGGTTTGTGTTTGTCCCGGGCTGCGTACAGATAAAATTTGTGCTCGCAAAATGACCTTATAGTCGACGCCAAAATTTGTTACTTACTTACTTTTCAAATCCGCTTATCCGTTAGGGTCGCGGGGGCAGCAGCCCTATGGAGGATCTCCAGCGATCGCGATATTCCGCCATCAGGCGCATGTCCTCCCTGGTAATACCCAAGCGACTCGAACCCAGATTCTCCATGTAGTGTCTACCCACCGGCTTGAAAATAAACTGCCTAGGAAGACTAGTTTGCGGCATCGGTATCACGTGACCATACCAGCGCAATTGAGATCTCTCAATGCTGAGAAGTAGCGGCCCAACACCTAAAGACTCCCTTATTGTGCTGCTGTGCACTCTATCTAGTAAGGTAACACCTGCTACATCAGCCAGCTCGTTGCGGTCACATCAGCCAGCTCGTTGCCAGGGATGCCTGCATGTGATTTGACCCATCGTAGGGTTATGCTGCGTAAATCGACTGCCTGCAGTAAAGATGTCCTGGCAGCGATGGTCTGCTCGGAGGAACCCCCGTTGCTCGTAGTTGCTCTAAGAGCCACCAACAAGTCTGAAAACACCGTATCCGACTTCACTGGCGCGACTTTCGATTGATTGAGCCACGCCAGTGCTTCCCTAATGGCCTGCACCTCTGCTTGAAAAACCGAGCAATTAGGTGCCAAGCTGAAAGTCGGTTGGTGATCCACGGTGAAACCTTCCAGAACAACAAAGTCGACATTGCATCTTTAACATTTTAAATCAAAGAAAGACTATGAGTATTGATTTATTTCTGTCTATACATGTATAAATAAATAGAGAAAAATGAAGCATTTTTTCCATCCTGATTTCCAAAATGAAAGTTTAAGTTTTATCCCTTAGGAGAAACAGTCTTATTGGCAAAACAAATTCTGACGTCACAAACAGCTCTACGCAAATCAAACTCCATAGACAAGCAGTAAAAATGAATCTATTTAAATTTATTTTTTTGTGAGAAAAACCCGAAATTGGAAAGAAAAATTGCTAAAATGTGTTGTCATCAGGAACAAACCTGTTAAGAGCGAATGGAAAAGCGGAAGTCCTTCAAAACTTGACTAAAAGGTTCCGTACCATCTCACAAGATCCAAGAGCGAGTTAATATAAGGGTGGTAATAATAATAATAAAAGTAATAATAATAATAATAATAGACAAGTTTCACAGCATCTTCGACGCATGCGCAGAAGAAATAGCCCCGCGTTGTGAGAGCATGGAAAAACGCCCAAGGAGATAGAAACAAGGAGAACATGTACGCGAAGAAAGGTATAATGAATGAAATTTTGCTATGGAGAATCAATCTGAAAATCTTCTAATCTTAGACGATATCATCTTATATAAAGTTGTCCAACAACATAAGGTAACGATAAGAGATGAAGGAACACATAAGAGATGAAGGAAGGAAACTCCACTTGTCCACAATCTTCTATTAAATTTATGTTTGAGAAAAAGTGGAGTTTCCTTCCTTCATCTCTTATGTATTCAACTATCCACATAGTTTTTAAGGTAAATCTATTCTCTCTATTTAGTTATTTATAAGGTA
>JAHWFO010006407.1:75346-89501 GCA_023313115.1 Rhysida immarginata
TTTTTTTGGTTCACTTCTTTGCTGGTCCCCTATTTGCCTTCGGGAGAAAACCTTCGCTGAAATATATGAGTTGTAACATCCTTTTTTACACCCCTGAAATTTCAGGATAATTCGTCAAGTATTTTTTTAGATATTCGAAAATTGAAAGTGTCTAATAAATTTCTTCCTATCAGAAAATATATATATATATAAGAATTTTCTTAATTGTAATCACTCACATTCGAAAACAACACACTCTTAATGATAAACACTCCTAAAAGTCCGTTAGGATGCATAAACGTTTGGCATAGGCAAAATATAAAGAGTCAAAAATAAAAGTCACTAGTATGGGAATAAAGACCAGTCCGAGGTAGCTTAGAAACTATCCAAGTATGAACAAGCCACAATACATTAAACTAGAGTCACTTCGAGAGAGTTCTATAGATACTGGTCCTAATCAAAAGGTTCACACTCTGAAATAAGAACACGAAAAGGTGAATTAAAATCACTAATGACTTCACCACTTCACACAAAAGTCTTAACACTCTTTTCTGTTAATTTTTACAAGTAAATTTACATGAAAATGTAAGTCATAATCACACAACAGAAAGTTAGAAATATGTGCCGACACAATAATATCAGAGTCGAACTAAAGTACAGCCCAACTGGTGAATGAAATATGCAGCCATGCTAAAAGGCCACGATCCCTCCACACATGACGCACTGCCCAACGTTCTATAAATATTGCCCTAATTAACGTGGCATAATCGCATACAATAAATTGCACAGTTACGAGGTTAGCAATCCCGTAGAACTCTCGGCAATCCCGTCTCAATAAGCGGGGGAAGCAAAACGCTGCTTTCGTCTACTCTCTGCCTCGCTGGTAAAACCTCCGCCACGTTGACTTCGCTGCAGCACTCGCTCCTCGTTGCTGAAGCGTTCGTATTCGACCGCCAGCCTGTTGTAGCGGGCGGGGAAAGTTTTTCCTTTCCCGTCAGCTTGGCTACACAGTAAAGATCTCTCCGAAGCCTACGGGGTTGTCCATGAGGGCCATCAGCAGACGAGACCAACGACCATTTTCCCTGAAACCTCCTCTCTCTTTTAACAGTCGGAATCTCGAGCTCCGCGCTCGAATCTCGTCTCTCCTCCTCATTGATCCGGGCGTGTTGCTGTTGCTGACGCTGATGCTGACGTCGCCTTGCCCTCCACTGCGACTGATAGAAGATACGAGAGCGAAAGCGTACGCCAACGCCATCGGGATTCGTGATGGAAGTCGAATTCCGTGACACAAAGTCTGTAACCCTTGCGGCCAATCCACCTTTGTACTATTCTCTCCCAAAGCGCCCTAGAAACCTCTACTGAAAGCATCCTCTTCTGAATGGTGAGAGGGCCATTCACCTAATGTAAACGGTTCAAGCGCGACAGCCTTTGGAAATCGGATCTGGTCTTTGTGAACACCCTGTACTTTCCATTTAGCTTTATGGTTCTTCAATTTTATTCTTTTAAATTCACTTTTTACATTAGTTTAATTATTTAGAAATTTACAAATTGGTTTTCATATTTATATAGTTTTATTTAAAGTGTTTTAATATGCAGATTAGTTCTAGATATTCGTTGTTGATGTATCGATGCTGCAACAAAGAAATGTCCTTTTACCGCAATTTGGGTTAAATTATTCTTCAATAAATTGGGAATCCTTAGTATTGTTTCTATCTATGAAATTGGTAGAGACTTTACAGTACAATAAAGCGAGAAGAGAGTTTCTGACTAGTTTCGCCATTTATTCCTGGCTTTTTCAAGAATATAAACAACATAAGAGGCTTCTCGCCCTCATGTACAGAAATATGATACAATGGAGTAATACGATTGGATAAAAAGGCAATAAATCCAGTACAACGAAGGTAGAAGCAAAATAAACAATTAAGGAATGACATAAGCAAGTACCGAAAGGTTAAACTGAACCATTCAGGGAACTATATTTTTAAACAGACCTATATTAATATTGTAAGTTTCTAATGGGTCATAAAGATACCATTACACCACTTACCTTTCAAACAATGTCGACTTTCATTAATTTTACGTTATGTTCATTCATGATACCTCATTCTAAGTTGTTTAATATATTACATGCCATATTTTAGCATTGAAAGTTCCAATGAACCATAATGGTTCCACTAAACCATGTTCCTTGAAAGCACTTGAGACTTTCATTAATTTTACGTTATGTTCATTCATGATACCTCACTTCAAGTCGTTTGATATCTTACATGCCATATTTTAGCATTGAAAGTTCCAAAGAACCATAATGGTACCACTAAATCAGAATGGTTCCATTAAACCGGGTTCCATGAAACCTGTTTGGACTATCATTAATTTTACGTTATATTCATTTATGACACCTCATTCCAATTTGTTTGATATATTACATACCATATTTTAGCACTGAAAGTTCCAATGAACCATGATGGCTCCACTAAACCAGAATAGTTCCACTAAACCAGGTTCCTTGAAACCAACTTGGACTTTCATTAATTTTACGTTATATTCATTCATGATACCTCATTTCAAGTCGTTTGATATATAATTCACAACATATCTTAGCATTGTGTCACGCGGATTTGCAGAGTGATTAAACAAGAGACAGAGAACGATAAAAATAAATGGAGAAATAAAACTTTTATTTCAAAACTTTAAATAACTTAATAAATGATTTCATAAAGTCAAAACAGTGGAAGCTGTCGCTGGGATAAAACAAAAATGTATAGTTCTGTGTAGTCGTCTTTGACTATTAGTCAAAACATGCACAAGTTCGGATTATAGTCTACACCACCCGTAGTTCGGTATGTATGATGATTAGGCAAAATCTTAATTATGAAAGCTATTGTTGGAGAGCTGGGTATGAGACGAAATTATTATTTCTCGTCGCTCGTTGAGATTTGTTGCTTGAGCTTCACACGAAGAAATACCCCACGGGATGCGACGGCACTCCTTCCTACGAGACACAGACGAACAATAGATGCTACGCCGTCACGCGCAGACGCAGGTAGAAAGAATATAAAGGAAATAGGCACTTTCCTTTGTTACGCACTCCAATGAAGAATAACACCAATAACTCAGATGCCCCGCTGACCACTAAGATTCAAAAGTAGAACAGAAGAATCTGATGCAAAAAATAACTTATTTGTGGTCTCTTATAACACACACTTAAAAACACTTAAATAGGGGAGACTCTTTCGGCCACACTCTTAATATCACCATATATCACTAAGCTTTGATTAAGCTTACCAAAAGTTCAGATATGTTAAACATCTTAACAAGAACACTATCACACCATATTACTGTGCCACTCATGGCCACTTACCAACATTGCCACGATTTCGCCGTAATCGATTTTAGTCGGTATTTCTAAGCATAAGCTTCACCCATACACAGCTGAAGACACAAATCAGGTAGACTTGGATGATTTGGTAAAACATACACTGATGCTCCGAAGCTCGCAAGTCGAGGAAAATCTTCTTATTGTGATAGGAAAAAAAAATATATCACTCTACGGGTGTAAGAGAAAACGCTCCAATTTTAAAGTCAGATAAATCAATATGAGATTTCGACGTAAATAAAGTGATTGAAGCCACACTTCTAGCGTACTCAATTTGTCACAAAACAAGACGAGAAAATTTAGCGATAAAGTCTTTCGTGCATATCGCCGTACCCTTACGGGGAAATGGACAAGTCCCGCTGTCGAGCACCGAAGCTGAGTTCAAAAGTTTTACGAAGAAATTTAGAGAAAAGAGGATGAAAACCCCGGAATGATTCCTCCTGTTCCTCTACTCAGGTAAGTTGAGATAGAGAACGGAAGCACTCCCAGGGCGTCATCATTTTCTAATAGTTCGTTTGCGTCTGGCGAGAACACTGTTCGGAACTCGCTAACTACTGCGGCTTGGATATGAGCATGAAATATCGTTAAATTGCTCGCTCCGCGTAATTGCACCTCAGATATACAGTTTGTAAATGAAAATGTCCTACCGCAATATGTGAAGCCGGTCAGGTAGCTTATTCCGTCGTTATTTTGCAGATGGTACCTTCCATTTTCCGTGCTCGTCACTTTTGAGGGATGAGGAGGCTTTCCTTCGCCCGAAGAATTTTCCGACGTTAATGCCGAGGACTCCAAATAGGCAATTAGGTTTTCTACGGCTTTTTCGAGCCTATCTTGTAGCTCTACGGGATCCTGTCGAGGCTCCTTGCTCTGCAGCTCGCTGCTTGCTCCCGTCGGTTCCTCCCCGTCGCATCGCTCGCCGACCACCTTTCCGATGTCGACGTCGTACTGCTAGCAACTCCCGCAAGGCACCTTGGACGCTGCTCGTTGCATAGATAATTCTCTGGCGCTATTATCGTTTTGTTTCTCTCGTGGACGAACAGAATTTGCGCCCTTCCATCGCAAAATTTTCCGAGGAGACGCTTCTCGCGCCCGTCTTGCTCGCGTCCATCTTTCTTTTTCTCTGTCGACTCCCTCGAACCACGTGATCTCTTCAGGATGACATCGCTCAGTTCTGACGTATGATCTCCGTCATTCACCTTCTCTCTTCTTGAGGAAGATTTCTCTCGCCGAAATCCACGTGACACATTGAAAGTTCCATCGGTACCATATGGTACTCTTAGGCACGTGTTATTAAACCAATTACTACTATCATTATTTACGCGTTATATTCATTAATGATACATCCTTACACGTACACGTGCTATTACACCAATTTGCGCTATCACTAGTTACTCTCATATATTCGTTCATGAGACGTCGTGACGATTTATTTTATATATTACATGCCATATCTGGTTAGAGGAAATTTTTCAGGGGGTATCGTAATGTTACCATTAGTGCACGAGCCATTAGAACACGTACCTATTCCGGCTATCTCAGGTTCGTACTTGTTCGTGCTCTGTCCCATATTAATGGATTGGTGAACACAGAGTGTGAAAAAGTTAATTCGTTTTCAAGTTATCGTAATAAATAAATAATAAGCTCCCTACGAATAATAAAATTCTTTTGATTTAGAGTCCGTTCTGGTCTGCCAATAATCGTTATTCGCGTGCATCCTGCACGCGCACCATCTCATTAACGTTTAGAGCACGCGCTGAGCCGAACCTATATGCTGATTACGCGTTTCCCCCCAATGCAATTGTACAGATTTCGGCTATCTTCGAACTATATTTATCAATTGGCTAAACAGTATTTAATAACGTTATATTCGTTCATGGAACGTCGTTACGAGTGGTTTGACATGTTACTTACTATATCTTAACATGGGAAAATTTTGAGAGGGTATCACAGCAGTACAATTAGAGCGCGTGCCACTGTACAGATTTCGACCATCTTCGGACTCGTTCGTGCCATTTCCATATCTATCGATTAGTGAAAACAGATTTTTAAAATCTTTCATACTTTAGGAGAAAATCGAGTTACGGACAGACGGACGGACGGACAAGGCCAAAGCATAAAGCACCTTTCAGTACTTAACAAACAGCATAGGTGTACGTTGATTGGATAAGAATACAGCGAATGAAAATAAGAGAATGGGTATACTATTATAAGGTACACAAAGGCGTAAAAACAACGGCACAAACCACAACGCAGAAAATATTCTGACGTCACTTCCTGCTTTCGTCTTTTTGCCCGACAGAAAACTCTTGGCGAGTTGGATTGATTCCTAGCCTATAAAGTTAGGAAAATTTTCTGTCGGGCTGAAAGACGAGAGCAGGAAGTGATGTTAATAAAATTTCTGCTTTGTGGTTTCTACCGTTATTTTACGCATGTGGGAACCACGCTTTACGCATGCGGAATCCACGCCTAACTTGATGAGAGCAGAAAAATAACGATTGGATAACAAATAACTGAAAACAATAGAAATCAATATTGAAGACATAATTGAATAAAGAAAGGTTGATCCATAAAAAAATAAAACAAAAAGATAATTACAGTAAATCTCAAACTGAATTACTAGTAAGAATGGAAAAAAATGTCGAAATCCGTTTGACAGTTAAGGAGAAAGTCAGGAAACGAGTTCTTGGCTTTGAAAATCTCTATGGATTGCAGAGTTGCGGTATTTAAAGGGTCATTACAGAAGTGGAGAACGGACATCACGTCTTCACATTTCTTAGGTGTGTGTCCTGTGATTGTGAGGTGATTTCCATAATGGGATTTGTCGTCTTTATTCCGGAATAAGGTCATATGTTCTTTAAAGCGGAAGAACGTCAGTTTGAAGTTACGGGATGAAAGTCCTATGTAGTCTTGTCACAAAGTCCGTAGTCTGGGTGGTATACACCGAAACGGGAATATTTTTTGGTATTGGTATGGGCGGACGGGTTTAACGTACGGAAACAGGGAGTGGAAGATCGGAAGAGATGTGGAGGTCAAAGAGAAGATCCCCTATTCTTAATCGCCTTATTCCCCCAATCCCCGCCCCCCTATTCTTAATGCCCTTACGCCATGTTGCTAACTATTCCCCAGCCTTTGCCCATTTTGTCGCCAAATCTCTCCCCTCTTTACTCTTCAACCTTAATATCTTATCTAACACCTATAATGTTAAAAATTCGCTTATCCTCACCGATAACTGTTCTTCCTTCCATACTAACGAGTTCCACTGCCTCATGTCACTCGACATTATTAACCTGTACACACATGTTCTCATCCCAGACACTTTTTCCATCCTTGAACGCTTTCTTTGTTCATCTTCCTTCCCTGTTCCTGACTCCATTGACCTTGCTATTCTCTCTGTCATATGTAACTATTTCACCTTTAATAACCCCTTCTACTGTCAACCATCTGGCCTAGGCATGGGTTTCCCACTTAGCAGCTTCCTCTCTAAAGTCTATCTCCAAAACCTAGAATTTACCTTTGTTTCCTCCCTCTTTTCTAATTTCACTATCTCTTACCAACGTTACGTTGGCGATTTACTAATAACATTTGATGCCCATTCCCGCACTACCTCCACTGCTGTTATCTCTTCTATTTTTAATTCCTTCTCCCCCACACCCAGTTCACATCCGAAACTGAAGTTAACAAGTCTATCTCTTTCCTCGATTCTCATCAATGACCCCGCCATCCATCAGTTCTCCTTCTCTGTTTGTCAAAAACCTACCATATCTTCTAACCTAATCCACTATTCTTCATCACACTCTTCTTCCCATAAACTTGCTTCCCTCCGTTTCCTCATAGATCGTAGTCTCAAGTTATCTCTCAACCCTTCTTCTCGTTCCTCTGAATTTCGCATCATCCGCTCCCTTGCGAATGGTTTTTCTCCCTCCGCCTTTTCCCGTCTATTAAGTCGCAGAAAGCTCGCCTTCCTCAAAACCTAACCCTCCAGTCTCATCCCCGCCTAAGAAATGGGCTTTTATACCGTTCCTTGGTCCCCATTTTTCCCGCTTAACTAATTTCCTTTTTTCGCTTGGCCTCCACATCTCCTTCCGATTTTCCACCCCCTGTTTCCGTACGTTGAACTCTCCCGCCCATACCAATACCAATAGATATTCCCGTTCCGGTGTATATCGCCTAGACTGCGGGGTTTGTGATAGTACTACATAGGACATTCACCCTGTAACTTCGCTGTTCGTTTTAAAGAACAAATGACGTCATTCTAGAAGAAAGATGACAGATTTCATTATGCAAACCACCTCGCCATCACAGGACACGCACCTAAGAAATGTGAAGAAGTGATGTCCATTCTCCATTTCTGTAATGACCCTTTTAAAATCGCAACTCTGGAATCCATAGAGTTTTTCAAAGCCAAGGACTCGTCTCCCGGCCTCCTCCTTAACTGTGAAACGGATTTTTACATTTTTTCTATTCTTAACTCCGTCGCAGATTTACTGTAATTCTCCTTTTTGTATTCTCTTTTGTTTTATTTTTTGTATTCTTTAATGGACCAACCTTTCTTTATTCAATTATGTCTTCAATTTTGTATTCTATTTTTCTGTTATTTGTTATCCAATCGTTATTTTCTGCTTTCATCTAATTAGCGTTGAAAAATTATAGTGTACCTATTCTCTTATTTTCATTCGCTTCATTCTTATCCAATCAACATACATTTATGCTGTTTATTTTGCTTCTACCTTCGTTATACTATATTGCTCGTGTCTGCCATTCGTTGTATTTTATCCAGTGGTTACATTTTTGTATATAAGGATGAGAAGCCTCTTGTGTAGTTTATATCCTTGATAAAGCCGGGAATAAATGGCGAAACTAGCCTAAAACCCTGTTCTCCTTTTATTGTATTGTAAAATCTCTATCAATTTCATTAATTTATTCTTGTTTAATCTTTTGTTCACCTTTTGTTGGAGCTTTATCTCCAGTTTCATTAAATACCGAAAGATCTTTATGCTATCCATCTGAGGAAACGCGTCTGTCTCTCTGTCTGTTTGTCTGCATTACTGTAACTCTAACTCCTCCAACGTTATGAAAGATTTTCTTTATCTTTTTTCGTTAGTCGATTAATATGGTTCATGACACGAACCAGTCACAAATACTATCTAAATCTGTTCATTGGACGTGCACAAATGGTATCTCTATATTTCCACCTAGCAACTTTGAATGGGCAGATATAATAAGTAATACATCAAACAAATCGTTAAGAGGAGCTATAAGTGGTTATTAATAGATAAATATGGTTCCGCGAATGAACTGTTATGAAGATTGGCATAATGGACACAGTAGCACATGCTCTAATGGTACCCTTATGACACCCTCAAAAATTTTTAATGATAAGATTTGGCATGTAATATATCAAACCACTTGGAAGGACTTATCATGCATGAATATAATGTAAAATTAATGGTAGTCGAAATTGGTTCAAAGGTACCTGGTTTAGTGGCACCATTATGATTCATTGAAACTTTCAATGCTAAAATAAGGCATGTAATATATCATACAATTTGGAATGATGTGAATGAATGAATATAACCTAAAAATAATGATAATCCAAATTGGTTCAAAGATACCACCGAACTCTTTGGGGACGTGCATGATTAATTACTGTTTTCTCCAATTGATAACAGTAATTCCAGTTATCAATACAGTTTTCGCCCATTTTCGCCAATTCATACAGTTTTCGCGACTGGTTTAGTTTAGCCTGTCGGTACTTTGTTATGTTATTCCTTAATAGTATTTACTACCATCCTATATATTAAAACGCAAAACACTTTTTTAAGAGCAAAATCGGCACGCCTGCGCATCCGCATTGATCATCGTTATCGTCGTTAATTGTTGTATGCAATTGTTGTTAATTCGATCATCAATGTTACGATGCCAACGAGATAACAAGGCCTAGATCAACACCTCCCTGAAAGAAAGCCTCACAACTGAAAAGTCATGCATTGTTACATCATCATAAGTCGACCAAATTTAGGGCTTATTATTGGTAGAAATATGATCAACAATGGTCGAATTATGATGATGTAACAATATATGACGTTTCAGTTGTGAGGCTTTGGGTACGTTGTATTGGGTAGCGATTGTTCGTTTGTGACGCAAATTTGACGTCAGAGTTAAACAACGTTTACAAGCTATTACAGTCTCTGACGTCAAATTTGCGTCACAGAAGAGCAATCGCTACCCAATACAACGTACCCTTTTTTTCTAGGAGGTGTTGCCTGGATGCGAAAAAGTCACCTGACCAACTGGATGCTAGCAACAATCCAGCCTTCATTGTTTTCAACAAAAGGAAAAACACTGATAGTTAACGTCCAAGATGAAGACAATGGAAGTTGGATTGTTGCTCAGATACGGTGGTCAGGTGACTTTTGAGCACTCAGGCCTGTCTTTCTCGTGGGCTACGGTTGACTCTGAGCCGTCACGCTAGTACTCTGATCACGAGATCACATTGATACGGAGCTTGTCTCCGAGCGAATAAGTGAACGTACCCCTAAAGATAAGGCCTGAGCGCGAAAACGTCATACATTGTTACATCATCATGTGAAGACATAATTTAGGGCTTACTATTGGTAGAAATGCGATTAAAAATAACCTCGTATGATAATGTAACAATGTATGACGTTTTTGCGCTCAGGCCTTTCTTTAGGAGGCGTTGGCTCAGGCCTTGCCTCTCGGTGGTCACGGTCTAAGAGGTGTTGGCTGTAGTCAAAATCACGCCATAGAGGGGGCAAAAGCACCTCTTCACTAAATATCGCAGTCCAATTGTTGGACTACAACAACAGAATTTGCGCGTCTGCACAGACCAGGGAATTAAAACACTGTTATTAATTGCCTTATTAAGCTTTTCTAATCTTAGTCCCATATGAATGCCTTGGCCATAAATGGAATTGCCCTGACATAAATTCCTCCCTTTTTTTCGAGATGACTATCCCCAACGTTGTATCTTCGTTAGAAACTTTGAATGCTTGTGAAGTAGTTATTGTTTTTCTTATTATGTCACTTTTTAAAAGCTTTGATTTAACTTGCAATATTTGTTAGTTTAGGTCAAATCTTGTAATTAATATTAAACCAACTTCCCGACAAGCTAGGAAGCTGAAACTTGACACACTTACACAGGATCCATGACAATGTATGTTAAAGAAAAAAAATTCAAATCGGTTCACTGGTTCGTATTCTAATGATGCTAATTCATTACTACGAATTATCCAATTGGCACAACAGACAATTCGTTATGGCGAGAGTTAAATCTATCTATTGTTTATTGTTGCAAAATTTAGCTTTATTTAGCTCACTAACGCCCGTATTCACCACGTTTTAAAACGAGTTAAAACTCGAGTTTAAGCTTTCACCACGCAGTTAAATGCCGCTGAGTTTAATTTGCCCCCGATGGCCGCTTAAGTCGATCCGTAGCCTCCGCATATGTAAAGAGGCCTGTTCATTTTACTCGCAGCCTTGATTTTTAGTGCGAAAAATATGGCGACCATAAGTGCAAGCGGTAGCGCTGTATAACGTAGAAACTTACTTACTTACTTACTTTTCAAACCCGCTTATCCGTTAGGGTCGCGGGGGCAGCAGCCCTATGGAGGATCTCCAGCGATCGCGATCTTCCGCCATCAGGCGCATGTCCTCCCTGGTAATATCCAAGCGACTCGAACCCAGATTCTCCAGGTAGTCTAGCCACCTGGTTCTAGGCCGACCCCTTGGTCTCTTACCCACCGGCTTGGAAAATAACAACTGCCTAGGAAGACTAGTTTGTGGCATCCGAATCACGTGGCCATACCAGCGCAACTGAGACCTCTCAATGCGGAGAAGTAGCGGCTCAACACCTAAAGATTCCCTTATTGTATTGCTGTACGCTCTATCTAGTAGGGTAACACCTGCAACACCTCTCAGAAATCTCATTTCGGCCGCTTGTACCCGCGATCGCACTCTTTCGGTCATTACCCAAGCCTCATGACCATAGGTGAGAATGGGGACAAAGATGGATTTGAAGACGGAGAGCTTAGCTTTGTTACTCAGCTCGCGTTTCGTTACCACGGATCGCCACAGTTCACGTCTGACACAGCTTGCTGCACCGATCCGAGCATCCAATTCTTTCTCCTGCCGTCCATCACTCGTGAATGCAATCCCGAGATACTTGAATTTCTCCACCTGTCTCAATGAGGCTCCACTAACATGGAGAGCGCACTGAGCAGGCTGTCTTGAAAGGACCAGAACCTCGGTTTTAGCCACACTGATCTTCATCCCAGCTTCTTCACATTTGGCTGCAAGCCGGTCTAGTGCATGCTGAAGGTTCGTGCGAGAAGACCCAAGGAGGACAAGGTCGTCAGCAAAGAGCAACCTCTCCACCAGGCAGTCGCCCACACAAACACGCTCATCGCCTCGGCTGCCCCTGTCTATCCAGTCCATAAAGATAATGAACAAGATGGGCGACAGTACGCACCCTTGGCGGTCCAACACCCACGGTGAACGGTCTTGACTTAATGCCATTTATCCGGACACACATCTCAGAGCTTTCGTACAGAGACATGATAGCAACCAGTAATTGCCCATCCACTCCATACTCTTGCAACACTTGCCAGAGCTTCTCCCGAGGAACTCTGTCATATGCTTTTTCGAGGTCCACAAAGCAAGCGTAGACCTCTTTTGCATACTCCCAGGATTTCTCAAAGATTTGCCTTAGAGCAAAGATGTGATCCGTCGTGCTTCGGCCAGGTCGGAAACCACACTGCTCCCCTGACAGTTTGGAGTCGACTATTTCCCGACTTCTCTTCTCCAGACACATAGCGTACACTTTCCCAGGAATGCTGAGCAAAGAAACTCAAATAATTTATCCAATACTAACAGCTTTTGGAGTTGCTAAAATGCATGTATAGAAATAAAAAAATGCAACTTGCATTAAAAATGCATTTTAGAAATCTTAAAAAGCTGTAAGTATTGGGAAAATTCTCGGAATTTCTACGGTATGCAGCGCCACCACTTGCATTATGGTGGCCATTTTCTTTCACATACGCTGCGGGAAAAAGACCAGGCCTTTTACATAATCGGAGGGTACGGTCGATCTTAGGTCGATGCGCATGTGCAGTTTTATCTCCAGCCACTATGGCCAAAGAAAAACAACATGGAGGACGATATGCGGCCTCATCTTACTTTGGAAGAAGTTTTGTTTCTAGACAAATTCATTCGTCGCAAACGATGAATCTAATAAAAAAAAAAAAAACATTACCTACCTTGTACAACTTGACGAGGTTGATTTTCGAAAGCGCTATCGGTTATCGCACAAAACTTTCGTGAAGAAGACCAGCAAGCGCGCTGTTGATTAGTCGCTATGGTCTTGCTTGGAATGAAATATGACCGTGACATCAGGTCATATACGGGTCATAGGTCACCAACAGCTGCTTAACTCGCTCTTTTGCCAGTGAGGCTTGAAATTTTAACTTCGTTTGAACCTGATTGGTATTCTTCAACATTTCAAGGCGGCAGGTTGGGTAAGCTATAGCGTAAGCCAAACGTTATTGTGTCATCTTCTGTCATTGGTTCAAAGTTTCACGTGACCTATGACACGTATATGACCTGACGTCACGGTCATATTTCATTCCAAGCGTGGCCATGGCGATAAACAACAATGTGGTAAAAATGTAGTAACAACAATGTGTAAAAAAAAATTACTTTCAACGTGTAGGCCTAAAGAAAAACAAATTTTTATTTAAACAATGTGGCGGTAATTTTTCTCAGTTTGAGAAAGACATTTTGGTCTCATGTGTGGAAAATTTCGCAAATATCATCGACGGAAATTTAAATCATGCTGAACAAGTTTTCAATTAGAATTTTTCGTGTATCTGTTACGGTTCTTAAGATAGGATTTGAATGTGGCATAATTAACATATTTGGGATGATGAAAAATTTTACCATGGGATAGGTCACCCACACTTTCCTATTCATTGGATTCATTGACATATCTGCTTCGGTTATGAAAATAAAAAGGGGGGGCTCATAATAATAATAATAATAATTCCCGAGATCTCTAATATTGGAATCTATCAACTTACCCACATGACCAAACTAACTACTTAAATACCTTACTCTCTGAATTTGTAAACATACATCAATAACCTACAGAAGTAACTTTAAATGATTATATCTCGTAAACTAATGCCCATTTGCATGAGTTACTATGTCATATAATAGTGGGAGGGGTGCGTAACCACATATTTAAATTTCAGTTAAATCCAAGCTAAACAGACCTGGTCCTCCCCTTGTAAGATCGACTTAAGCGGCGTAGAGGACAACTTAATCTTAGCGACGTTTAAGTCGACTTAACCGCGTGGTGAATACGACACGTTTGAATCCCGAGTTTAAAATGTACGGGCGTAAGAGATTTAAGATTGGAGGTTATGGCCAATGAAATGTCGCTGTATACAAGTCAGATTAAAACGAAGTTGAATTTTTTAAGCCTGACTTGCAAAAGAGCAGGTTAAGCTGCTGTTGGTGAATATGGGCGCAAATAAAACATTATAAAAGCGGGATTTACAAAAAAAACTTTATTTTCTCTTATCTTGTTTCTCTAATCTATTAGTTGAGACAAGAAAGAAATTAAGAAAAATCAAGAGGCTCAAAAAAAGAAAATTCAAACTTTACTGACTTAAAAGAAATTAAACTTCAGATAAAATTTTGGTTGGAAACTGACGAAGACTTATTTTGTTAACAGATTATTTATTTATTTATTTATTTATTTATTTATTTATTTATTTATTT
>JAHWFO010006409.1:0-22841 GCA_023313115.1 Rhysida immarginata
ACAGAAGTAGAAACAATCATTTAGTTAACCACTGCATCAATCAAAATCATACACCAAAGTTAAAATCATTAGTAAAGAGAATAATTACAAAAAAGATTAATAAAAGAAACCATCATCAGTACAAATGATAAAAACTTAGCCAAATCTTCAATTGACATCTATCTATATAAAAGGCAATGTAAGTATGTTTGTCCGGTTTTAAAAGGCAACTTAGAAGTAAGCTATAAAATCAAAATTTAACACAGCCGTGTAATACTACCACATTGATGGGAAAAATCTAAAACTAGAGATAAGTCTCTCAAAAGCATAGAAATTAATAATATTTACATCCACATATATGAAATAGACTTGATTTATGTTCATTTGCTTGCATGTGTGGACAATCTGCCCGTGGTGCTTGCGTCAACAATCGACTGGTCGTGTTTATATGTTGCGTCAACAATGGTTGATTGTAAAATCACGTGATTGACGTTACCCTATACATTGATTGTTGCAACTGTGGGCAACGTTATTAAGCGAGGCTGCTTAGGCTTACTTGCTTACGCTTTAATCATCGAACAATTTAAACCTTACCGTTTGTCAGAGCTGTTTAAATTTAGCTGTTTTGTGTCTATCTCTGTTCATTCTCTGTAAAAGATTCGGAATCCATCGCCGTTCCTTTTCTTTTTTGTATTGTATGTAGCAAGGTTTTCTTTCTTCAACTCTAGGTATATACCTCTCTTACCATTATTATGTTTGAAATTTTGTTTCTCCCTTTCTTCCTTTTGAAAGATACTTAATTTTTCGTATTTTTATTTTTTTTTAATATATTTATCTTTAATTGAACACGTTACTGTCCGTCACTTTCGTTATATGCTATTTTTCTTTCGTAGTAGTTGTTCTAATCAAATCAAAAATTTAATAGTTTTGTAACTTTTGCAACTTAGCTCTTTGGTTCCTTTTGATATTTTTACACAATATTTGGTTGTGTTTTTGTCCGTTGAACTTATTTTATTTTCCCCTTTGAATAAACTTTTTATCCTTTTTCATAATTTTCTTCGTTGTTTCATAATTTTAGTTCTTCTTATTATTTTTCTCCTTCTTACTTGCCCTTTGCTTCAAAAATGGAAGCAGATATTTTACCATTGCCAAAATCTGCAATGGATGAGTTGACAACAATGAATATTTGTCAACAGACCATATAGGCAAATTTAATGAGATATTAAGTGCACCACCGATTTTCGACCGCAAGAGGTGTTATTAATGTGGGATCATAATCTTCCGGGTGTCATTCCGATTCCAACAAACCAAAAACACATACAAATTCTGCCTTCTGCAACTACAGAACAAGTCACTCATTGGATTTGTACCTATTATGATGGTAATATAATTTATGTGTATGATAGCTTAAACGCCAATAGAAAATTTAATATAACAAAGGAATAACTACATTTTCTTTATTGTTTATTTCCGTACAAACCTCCTATTGTTTACGTGGATGTTCAGCAACAACAAGACTGTGGTGTTTTCTCCATTGCATTTGCAGTTTCTATTGCTCTGGGTATTAACCCAATTGATCAAAACTTTGACATAAGTTTAATGCGAGATCACTTAAAAATGATTTTTGATAAGAAACAATTGCTTCCATTTCCGCTAAGCAATAAATATCTTCCCGTATTAAAAAATCGAGGTAGGCTAATGAAAACTCTTAGAGGTAAACAGCGTTTGGAAAGGTCTTTAGAAACTATAGGAAAAGCTCAAAAAAGGTTAAATGAAAGTCGTAATAGAGCTTTTCGCAATAGAATTGCTGAATCTCAGGAGGATAGGGGCAGGGACACTAGAATGGAAAACATGCGCGTAACAGCTAAACGAAGACGATTGCACGAAACGCAAAAAGGAAGGGACGCAAGATTGGAAATATACGATCATCTGTAGCGTCGATGCGGTCACTTCCTTGGAAATGTAAAGAAAATTCTGCTTTTATATACAACCCATCCACACTGTATGAAGCTGACAAAGATATAACGATTGGGTCCATGTCAGTAATATGTTGTCATTCTAAAGCTTTAAAATGGAAAAGAGAGAGTTCGGGTATGTGCTGTAATAATGGTAAAGTTAAACTAGAAACCTTTTAAAGAACCCCATCAAACACTTAAAGAGCTTTTAATTGGTACGGATTCTAGAACAAAGATGTTTCTTTCTTTGTTAAGAAATTACAATAATGCTTTTCAAATGACTTCGTTTGGTGCCACAAATATTGTATCCGAGGGTAATTACACGCCTACTTTTAAAATCCAAGGACAGGTTTACTACTTAGTTGGTTCACTTCTTCCAGAAGAAAATGCAGAGCCTAAATATCTCCAGTTATATTTTATGGGCAACGATAAAAACGAGGCAACATTAAGATGTAATAATTTCCCCAAACTTAATTCAAGTCTTGTGCACGAGTTACAAGAGATATTACACGCGAACAACAACTGCGTTAATAGTTTTAAAACGGCAATAGAACAGGTTACCGATAAGAAAAATGCCAATGTCAAGGTAATAATTCACGTAGATAAAGTACCCTCACGGAATCATAAGGGACGTCACAACGCACCTATCAATAATGAAGTTGCTGTATTATTAGTGGGCGAAGATTTTCAAAAGACAGATATTATTTTGCATTCAAAATGTAACCAACTGCAACGAATATCTGAAATTCACAAATCTTATGATGCTCTTCAATACCCTCTACTGTTTCTATATGGAGAAGATGGTTATCACCCCACATAAAACAAATTTATTCACCAAAAACAGTGTCCGCAATGAATTTTTATGCATATCGCATTATCACTTCTTACATTATTTTCGTCAACTCTATAATCAATATTTAGTTGACATGTATGCAAAAATAGAGTCAGAGCGTCTTTCTTTCATCCGCACCAATAAAAAAAACTTAGAGTAGACAATTACATTCATCTTAAGGACGCAATAAACAGCGATGGAGATATTAAAAATCTGGGCCAATTAGTAATTTTACCGTCATATTTTACAGGAGGTCCGCGATATATGCACGAAAAGACTCAGGATGCTATGGCATATATAAGGAAACACGGTAGACCAGATTTATTCATCACTTTCACAACTAACCCAAAATGGCCAGAAATAAGTGATAATCTATTACAGGGCCAACAAGCACACGACAGGCATGATATTATCAGCAGAGTTTTTAACTTAACCAGAGTTTTAGGACTCGGTGATAGTAGATCCAAATGATCAAATATCTAATCAAGTCACGATAGAAATGCTGAATTCATTACCTCCACCACATATCGTTCACATAAAAATAGGAATGATTGTCATGCTGCTAAGAAATTTGAATCCAAAAAAGGGCTATGCAATGGTACTCGCTTAATAGTCACATCATGTCATAGACATTTAATTCAAGCAAAAATTGTAAATGAGGCAAATAGAGATGAAATTGTTATAATTCCAAGAATCGATTTGAATTCAAGTGATTTCAATTTGCCTTTCGTATTTAAAAACACGTCAATTTCTTATTATTCCTTCTTTCGCTATGACTATAAATAAGAGTCGAGGACGATCATTTTCTCATGTAGGCTTACTTTTAAATGAACGAAGTGTTTTCGCATGGTCAACTATATGTCGCTTTATCACGTTCAAAATTTAAAAGCAATAAAAAAATTTGTATTCGTGATATTCCTCAAGAATAAGGGAATTGATCAAAAATAGTGATAGAACTTTCACTAAAAATGTGATTTATCGTGATGTTTTGTAATACAGTATGTGGTTTAAAATATATTATTTTTTATTTTATTTTTTTCTGATTTTATTAAATAAGACAAACGCACGGCAAGCGTCACACAGTCGAGCGAAGCGAGGCCAACTACTAGTTTAGTATATTTATTTTCTTTTCCATTTCTTATTGTTACCTTGGTTTATGTTAACTCTGGATAAGTCTTCTACAAGGTCCGCGTTTTCGATGTTGTTTGCGTTATGACGTCACTTTTTTCTTTACATTTCAATCACTTTTCCTCTCAAGGTTTCCTTATAATTTCATTCTTATTGATTCCTTATCCAACCATTCTCCTATCCAAATGTCGCCACTGTATAATTTATTTATTTACTATTTGTTATTTCTTCACCCAATCATGTTCTCATTCTGTACCATATTGTCTGTATATAAAGGCTTATGTCCTCTTGTGTGTATCCTTGATAAGCCGGGAATAAATGACGAAACTAGTCGAAAACTCTGTTCTCCCTGTGTTGTGTTGTAAAGTCTCTACTAATTTTATAAACAGCTAATGATTTTATTACAACAAACCTAGTAGTTTTTATACCCTTTTGGATAGTTAAAAAGACGTAGAAGTTATTAAAATAATTTGCAGGATACCTTCCATAGAACTTTTTTTCAATTAACGTGCTTCAAAGTTGGGAATACTTAGTGAAAACATCTATATTCAAATAGTTATCGAGCAGCTACTTTAAACCGATAGCAAGTTGTTTCAAGTCGAAATAGTGCCCTCAGCATCAACAATAAGCTGCTATTGTACAAGACGATGATTCGGACCATCCTCCTCTATGGCATGCCTGCGTGGGCAACCATAAGTAAAAGTAGATGGAGTGAACTCCAGTCGTTCCTGAATGTTACCCTCAGGACCACCGCCCAGCTTGGAAAAACCAATCCACACACTCGGATCTGAACATGACTCACCTTGGTAAGTATGTGCAAGAACTCCTGATGAACATGCTGCAGACGATGAAGAGCCATGACAATGACCTGCTGGCTGGAATACTAAACAACCCGATGGTAATGAAGTGGCATACAAAGTATAGAAAACCGAGGCATATTCTTGATGTCAACTTCGAAGATATTGGCAACGCTTTTTTATTGGAATATGTGATACCATCCACCCCCGCCCCCTCTCCCAATTTTCTGACAATCGTCAATCTTATTTTTTGTTTTTTTTCATAATGTGGAAGACCTCTTTGGGTTAGTCAGGCTTCTTGCCTCTTTCAGTGTATTTCTTGTGGAATTTATTCTGATATGGTGAGCTTCGTGAAAGCGCTGCTTTCGTCCTACCCGAAGAAATGTACACTTCACTGTTCGATTGTCGATTGTGTGTATCCTTGATAAAGCCGGAAATAAATGGCGTAACCAGTCGGAGACTCTGTTCTCCCTTTGTTGTGTTGTAAAGTCTCTACCAATTTTATCGACAGAAACAGACTATGGACCCCTTACTCAACGATTGTACGTCTTTCATCTTTAAAATGTTCCACACCAAGAGGAAGTTGGCTACTACTATTCAGAATGTACGGTTTAACCGAATTTAAACGGCGTAATCTGTCTGGTTTTTCTTTCCCTAGGTTATGCGAATAGTATAAATATCCGTCTTGATATTCTAATCGGAACCTTTTCTCGTCAGGAAACACAACATGTGCGATTCTGGAGTCCAAACATTCGTTCTCTTCACCATTTCAACCGTGCTTTGTGAACTGGTGTAAGCTGTAGCTTCGCGTTCATCTTCTCTTGGACAACGAAATTATTTCATTAAGCTACTCCAGACTGTTGAGTGACTGGTGCTTGTCCCTACTGCAACTGCAATTTGACGTGTAGACATTTGTTGGTTTGTTGCAAGGGAAAAGATACGTCGCGTTTATCTCGGGCAGTGAGGGATTTCTTGCAGCCTCGGTGTTTTGCTATGCCATAAAACTCGCCTTTTGATTGTGAACTACAGTCCTAGAACGACAAACCAAGGTGTAAATTTCTCTTTCTGTCTTTCCAGATCCATGCAAACGATGGATTCGTTGTATTTCAATCTCTGATTAATCTGTGCCCCTGTGCATCGTTGTGTTGCCCACACTAACTCAAATGCTACTTATACAAAATCTAAAGTTGTATTTCTAAAGTTAATAATATGGAAATTTAACTGCGTGGGCAGATTCCATTCGCAAAAAGGGAAATCTGTGTGGCAGTCTTATAACTTTGAACCTCAGTTCTCTCCCAGTGAGTCAGCGATCCAGTTGTTTTAGATATCATTGGTTATTATACAAATATAACAAAGATTTATTTTAAGCAATGGGAACAATCGACCACCCCCCGAATACAAAAATTAAAGCAACAAACAATAACTTAAGATACCCGAAAAAAAAAATATTAACCTAATAATAAGAGAAGAATCTCATTTCCCCTCTGTTCTCTCTTTGTTCTCAATCCCCTTATTCCCATGATTCAATGGCGAGTTGTCACTAAAAGCCGGAAATCTGCGGACTCTATCTTTGGAAAGTGGGTTAATTCAAAATCTTGCGCACCGGCGAAACCTGGCGGCGGAAAAATTAAACACGCTCCATTTATGACAATGCAATAAATACAAATTTTAATGATAGCACCTGTACTTGCAAGTCATTTATGAATTTTCATGTGGCAAGAGGTTTTGTGTCTTCCTTTATAAAATTTATCACCAATTTTTAAATTTACCTGCAATAAAACATGATCCTGTTTTTTATATAGAACTCAGAAAGTTTGTCTTCTGCGCATTTATTAATGCAAGCTATATATTCTTCTAGACTAACGCAAGGTTGCTTCTTACGATTTTTAAAGTAATACTGAAAAATTTAATAAAATAAAATAGAATTCTACAGTATCACAGGTAAAGATCATTAAAACTAATACTTACTTTAGTATGATGTGATAACTCATATTCATTCTCAACTAAAGTAGAAGCTTCTAATTGATCAACATTATCACGCAAGTCATAATAATTAGAAATAAACACCTGTTGGAAAAAGCCAAAACATTTTGTCAAGAAGTAGCTATTCCTGTCAAAATACAGAAACAGAGTGATTCAAATCAGAGTAAGGGAATTTAAGGCATGGGAAAGAGATATTATTAATAATATGTCGTTCTGCAAGCGGCCACCAGGGCGAAAGATGGCGCTGCCAAAAACAACAGTTTAGCACAATCTGGATAAAGTGGTCATCAAAATGTTATTGTTTAATAGAGGTTCTTCACACCTACCAGTTATCAGTGATGGAGGATATGGACGTACATAATGACATTTAGAAGAGGTGCTCAATGTGGCCTAAGGTTCGAACGATACTTCATTAGTGATTACTCAATATTAAGACTCGATATATTGAGTAATCACTTTTTATAGATACTTTTTCGAGTACTTTTTCAATAATTTATCTTTTTTGAGCGAACGCGCAACTATTAGGCACATCAGGGCGCATTGTTGTATTGAGCAAAGTTTTATCTAGCGCTCACAAATGAGCGCCTCATTCTCAAACTCATGCTCTTACTTGCATGAGCGTGAACAAGAGTAATAAGAGCGTGTGCTCATGTGCTAATGTAGTGTAATGTAAGTGTAATACTGGAAGATAAAAGTAATGATCAAATGTGGGGTTAAAAGTAAAAAATGAAGAGTGGGGATATACGTTGAGGATAAAAAAGCGGTTAACAGTGGGGATAAAAAATTTTGAGGCCCGTATTCAGAATGAGCGCTCATGCTCACACTCTTGCACTAAGGGGTAAGCAAGAGCAGTTGTAAGAGAGTGAGCAAGAGCATGAGCGTAGTAAGAGCGTCCTCTAATTCAGAATGCAGGCTTCACAGATTTAGCATAAGCGGTCGCTCCTCTTTTGAGCACAGTTGGTTATAAGTGATGAGAAATGTTGAGGGGTTCGCTCAATGCTCAATTTGACGACGCCATTAAGTTTCTCGCCTTGCATTTGATGGATAAACTCGTTAGAGAAACGTAAAATGTACACACTCACCATTTGAACTTACAGCTTTTTGCGAACGCTAAAAAGTATTTTTTATGTAAAAAAAAATACAAGTTGTGAAATTGTGACATTCCATGTCAGTAGTTCCGTTGCGCCCGGCAGAAGGCAGTAGTTGTCCCGGTGAAAAGTTTGTGTGTTGCGCGTGTTTTTTTTATTTGTGTTTTGTTAGTGTTTATTGTTTGAGCCGCTTATGAGTTTTGGTTATGCTGGAATGTTTGTTGTAGGTTGTGAAGTGGTTTGGTGTGTCTGTTTTGGTAGAAGTGGGTGTAAATGAGTAATTGTTTAAGTGCATGTCGTCTTTGTGGGATGCGTGTGGTTGTTGTTCGTTTGGTTTTTGTTTCGAGCTTTTTTCGTTCGTATAATAAAATCATTTGGTTATTGCAGCGAGCAGTAGTAATTATTGTGTTCGTTATAAGTGGGGAGTTTTTAAGTTAGTGTTGTGTCTGTGGTTTATTAATTGTTTCTTGAATTATGGCCGTTCCCGCTCCTTATATGGGAGGGGGGGGGGCGCTCATGTTTCAACAGACTGGCGGTTTCCTTGACGCGGAGTACTGATGTAGACTCCAGAATAGATGCAATCGATCGATGATGTAATGATGGATGATGCAATCGTTAGAAAAAACATGCAAGGGATGATGAAATTGACAAAAAATTATGATGCAATCTGTAACAATACATTATATTGCATCATTTCTGTTTTAAAGAGCCGGCTAGGTGGTCGAGAGGGCTAGGGCGTAGGCTTTCTAGTTCTCGAGTACACCTGGTCGTGGGTTCGCATCCCGCCATAGGCATGGATGTTTGTGTTTGGCCCGAGCTGCATACAGATATAACTTGTATAAAAAGGCGCAAAACGACCTTAGTAGGCGACGCCATAAATTCTAATAAACTAGAAACTGTTTTAAAGTATGTAATGTCCACATATACGTAATGTAAATAAAAATTCTCGATTAGTTCTAAATTTTTATTTACACTTTTGTAATCAGCATACTGGAATTAGTTTAAAAAAAGTTAACATTATTTAGGAAGCAAATTCACTGTTGATTACAATACTCATTTCCAAAAAAGTTGGGACAGTGCAACATATAAGAAGAATTCCAACACATTTGTTTGGATTATTGTATTGCCGTTTATTTCAACGCATTACAATACATAAACGATAAATTAGGCATGGGATCACATATCTTATATGCTTAAAGAAACATACAGGTGGTTTTCCTGTTTGGCACGTGCAACACACTCCCAAAAAAGTTGGGACAACACAGCGTTTACCACGGTGTGGCGTCACCTCTCCTCTTGATGACACACAGTAATCTTCTGGGCATCGATGACACCAATCTTTCTAACACCGTAACCGGAATTCTGTCCCATTCCTGTTGGATATACGTTTTCAGCTGTTCAACTGTCCGGGGTCGTTGCTGTTGTAGTTTTCGTTTAATAATACGCCAAACGTTTTCTATAGGCGACAGATCCGGGCTGCAAGGGGGCCAATCCAACATACGAATGCGCTGCCGACGTAGCCATGCAGAAGTTATGCACGCTGCATGCGGTCTGGCGTTGTCTTGTTGAAATATACACTGACGTCGTCCAAACAGGCGCCTCTTAGATGGCACCATAGCTTGTTCCGGGATCTGTATATACGCTTCAGCATTGACGGTGCCATTGCAGATGTGCAAGTCTCCCATTCCATGGCCACTAATACAGCCCCAGACCATGACAGACAGTGGTTTCTGTACCGAACGCCTGTAGCACGCGGGAATATCCTTTTCGTCTTTGGTCCGGAGTGTATGGCGTCCATTATTTCCGTAAACAATCGTAAAGGTTGATTCATCGGACCACAATATGTTCTTCCAGCGTGCTTGGGACCAATTGCGATGGGCTCGAGCCCATATCAGACGGCGACGTTGCTGTCGTTTGTTGATGTATGGCTTCCGTTGTGCACAGTATAACTTAAGTTTGCATTTGTGGATGTACCGGCGTACAGTATTCAACAATAATGGCTTCCCGAAGAAATCGCGGGCCCACGTGGCTATGTCCGTAATCGCAGCATTCCTATGCGTGACGCAGTGACGTCGGAGGATCCGAAGAGCTCGAGCATTCAGAATAGGTTTTCTACCTTGGCCCTTCCGAACTGTGATCTCACCACTATCTCGGTAGCGCTTGATAATATTATGTACTGTAGATGATGACAGGTTAAATCTTCTGGCTATTGCACGCTGAGAAACGTTGTTTGTGAATTCTTGAATGATTCGAACACGAAGATCTTCGATAACTGGCTTGACTCGACCCATCGTTCCGAATAAGTTACCTGAACGACAGATGGCAACTGTTTTTTATACGGAATGTAGTACGACGTCATCATTCTAGATTATTCCCGAACAATTCGGAAGGTTCCACTACTAACGGCGCTTTCTACAACGTATGTCCCTACTATTTTGGAACGTGTTGCAACACCCCCATTCAAAATGAACGTCCCGGCCACGATACAAAATGTTTTGGTGCACACAGTATATTTATGTCGTTTCATAAACGTATCTGCTATTTTGTATTCGCGAGAAAGTTTTGTTACATCATCCCTTTTTGTTTTTTCTATATATTTTGCACTGTCCCAACTTCTTTGGAAATGAGTATTGTAGTATAATTATTGTTGTGTGGATAAAACTATTTTGAGAGTGTGTTTTGATCAGATATCAATTCTACGGAGGGTTGATTCAGATAAAATGAGACGACTTTAAACGCCGCGCATGACTTGACGGAATGTGATTTGCATGACTCGTCCACTATTCATGGGGAATAGCTTTGTATACACTTGTTGCTGTTATTTGGGACATGTCGTGCTGAAACATGGCTTCCAAAATCACAGCTTTTTGGGAAGGGTATATGTTTGGCCTTTCTGACGCTAAATTCAGTCTTTCGTGCATTGTGGAATTATGCAAACGAAATGGTATTGTGGTATCCAAAGCTACTGTGGGTCGAATAATCAAAAAGAACAAATTGCAGAGAAGCAGACCAGAAACAAGCCCCAACCAACACGCCCAGCTCAGGTGGTGCGAGAAATCCGGTCTGAAGTGCTGAAAGAAAATCCCCCTACACAGAGAAGTCCCCAAAGGAAAGGCATTTCACAGGCAACAGTATCCAGAATAATTCATGAAAATCTTGGGCTGGAGCGACGTCATAAAGCGCGCGGTCACAGACTGTCGGCCAGGCACGTGTAGGAGCGATTCACCAACGCCAGAAAACTGTATGAAAACCATCTTGCAGGAGAACGATGGAAGTGGGTTGTCTCCTTGGATGAAGCTTGGCTGTACCTCGATGACACCAACAAACCCAGGGCAATTTACTATTGCGAAAGAGGGGGCAAGGCCAGGTCCGATTTTGTCCGAAGGTGCAAGGAAAAGTTTTCAAAGGGCAATATCAGGTGGTTGCCGGATATTGCTCACGTGGACTACTCACGAGTACGTCGAGTTCACGATTAGTGCAGCTTACTTCCAGAATAATGTAATGGACCACATATATCGGCAGGATATCCCACGTCTATCCCTTTCTCTCATGTGCCTGTAAAATCTCCTGACGCATTTCTGTGGTTTTGGTCTCCTGAAACGACGGCTCGGAAGTCGCCGACCAAGAACCGTTGATGGGCTATGGAAAGTGTGTCAGCAGGTGTGGAACGAACTTCCCATGGAGTTCCTCAAACTCAGGCTACTTCAGTGGAAATTACGGTGCCGGGCGATAGTTCAACAATGTGGTTCTCACATCGAACACAACCGATGGTGGCGCCATGGTATTACACCATCGTAACAGAACTGCAAAGTCGTCTCATTTTATCTGAATCAACCCTCCGTACAATACTGGCAGCAAGAAATGATACAGTGGAGATGGTGAACATTCAGGCACAGAATTCTATTCCAGGTCTAGACCACTCTTACAAGTCAATGGACAGTGTGATGAAAGAGGACGATGCTGTCTAGTACCCAACTGCGTTCTTAAACATATTCGTACTCCGGAGTTGCAGGTGCACAACCTCATACCATAGCGAATAGAATAAATAAGTGTGATTACTCTCGTATTAAGCAATGCTAAAAATCAGGCGAGCGGCGTATGTGCGAAATAATAGCGCTGTTGTCGATTTCGACCAACTTCGTGGCGTTTTTTTGCTGGCTACAAATGGGAATTTCACGTTTCGTGTTCAGTTTCTGTCGTATATTTTATTGTTTCACTATTTATAGGTGATGAGTTTGTTATAATGTGTTAAAAGTGTATTTTGGATATCGTTTGTTACGTTTGAAACAGTATTTTTACTCGTATTTTAAAACTTTAATCGTTATATTTACTTGTGCAGATAGGCCTACTTCATTCCGTCGGCGGTTACCAAATGTCTGACTATCGCGGTCGTTTAAAGATCACCAGAATTAGGCCCTTTTAGAGTTAGAACAGATTTGAGTTTCCATGAATTTCGTTATAATTTTCAATGAATTTAAAACTGCAGGATTATAGAAAAAGCAAGACGCTTCGAAATGAACAGATCACATTATGCTGTTCGCATTTGGATACAACGTCTTCGCTGACAATCTGCTGCTTCTTAAGTGATTCTGATTGTATAAATATATGAAACGTGAAGTTTCTATCAGATTTCTTATTTACACATCCAAAGAGAGAACAAGTTAAAGGCATTTTGATAGTAAAAAAAGGGCAAGCAAACTCTTGCCTTACGTAGAATCGAAACTGACTTCTTGTTCCGCTGGTTCTCCTGAGGGGACGAGAGGGACAATTTTTGAATTGTTCAATCTATCGAGGCGTTTTTCTTAATAAAATATTAGAATAAATCGAAAATTTTTGAATGATATATTACCCTGGATGCAAAAAAAAAAAAATAAGCTTTTCGAAACAGTAAATAGACTGTAAGAATAAAAAAAGAACTCGTGTTTGAAAATTAATTTTTAAAACTACTGTTAACGTTTCATCCTTTTCCTTGTAAACGAATACCAAAAACCTGCGACTCGCTGATCGAAAACGCACGCAGTGACATCTTGCGGATGCGCCAGAAAACTATGCAAGTAATCACACTTACTATTCTGTTCGTTATGCTCATACTCCAGGTTGGCTCACCAATCATGCTCATTGGAAATATTGATGCTCCAAGGCTCTGCAATGGTACTTGATGTGATAATAAAGGATACTTTTTTTTCGAATCGTGTTGTACTATTTATTTCCCGGGCAACGCCGGGTATCTTATCTAGTTCTACATATTACCGTTGTGCATTTTGGGGGAAAACACATATCCATGTCAATAATTGTAGGCCTATTTATAAACTTACTTGGAAAACTTCAGATTCACAATTTGCATGAGTCTTGAGATGGAAAAGTAGCTTTGATTCTTGAATATTTCCTTCACCCACTAGAATAAATAATGCATTCATTCAATAGAAATTTAACATAGCCAAAACTGTGGTCACTAGGATAACAACAGAGGAAGAAAAGAAATCACTATTCCACAAATATGAATTTTATTTTAAAAAATGGTTATTTTTCACTGATGAAGGAGACAGAGAGCTCCGAAATGTATTATGAGTTTTTATTTTTATTATTTTATTAAAACCATATGAATCAGATTTCAAATACATATTTAAAGTTTTCAATAACAATTCAAAAATTTTGGAAATACGAGGGTTGGGGCATAAGTCATGGCAACTATTTTTTTCTTGTAGATATGTGAACGGATCACAAACGTATATGTGTCGTGTGGAAATTCTGCAGGCATAGTGTGCATGCAGAACAACAGATGGCTCTCTGATAGCTGGTAGTAGCGCAGCGAGGGCTGTGAAATCAGTCAGTTGGTGAGTGTCGTGCGAGATGGAAGTAACCCGTGTTGAGCAGCGCGCTTACATCAAAATAGCCGTTCTCCGAGGGAGAAATGCGATGAAATGTCACAGTGAATTAGTGGAAGCCCTTGGGAATAATGCCCTACCATACCGTACAGTAGCACGTGTGTCAACCAGGGGACTACTTTGAGGGTCTTTAGGCCCAGGTTTGTCATGTCAACTTTATGTGTACTGTGTTGTCATTCTTTTGCACCTGAAGGCCATATTGCCCTGTATACTACCGTAATAAATTAGTGTGTTTCGATATTTCAGTGCTATTCATTGTCCGCACATGTAGTTAATACCTCGTCCTTTCGTCTGTATATGTCACATTTTCCAACCGGACTGGTATCTTCGAGAAAAAAAATAGTTGCCATGAATTTTGCCCCAACCCTCGTATATTTCAAACCTTTTATGTGACGGTTAGTTTGGCCTTTGTGACGGTACTTGGCTATGTCATTTCTTATGGTTTATTTAAGTTACTACTAGTAATAAAGCACCCCATACGACAGTGCCACAACAGGTGAATCTATAAATTCGATTTTAATTATAAAATTTCGTCTTTTATAGGACTGTGATAATTGAGAGGATTGCTAATAATAGAGAGGTTCAGCAAAGCGTTAACGTGAACGTGTACGCGAAAATGAGTGACATCATTCAAGTTCACGTCCACGCAAATTTTCATTGACCTTGAAAATTTGCTTCAGCAAAGCGTTATTTCAATACCGCCTAGAGAGAAAGCCTACTCACGGAAAAATCATACATTGTTACATCACCTACGGTAGGGACAATTTTCGGCTTATTATTGGCAGAAATATGTTTAACAATACCCTACCGTAGGTGACTTAACAATGTATGACGTTTTCGCGCTCAGGCTTTGAGTAGAGTCGGTGTTGGTTATTTCCCCTTAAGAATCCGAGGCCAACGAGAAAGACAGGCTCTGGCACTGAAAAGTCACCTGACCAAGATAGGTCTATTAACAATGTAACTTTCATTGTTTCCATCTTCTTTTTAACAATCAGTGTTTTTTCCTATGTTGGAAACAATGAAGGTTGGATTGTTAATAAACCTATCTTGGTCAGGTGACTTTTCAGTGCCGGAGCCTGGATTTCTCGTTAGTCTCGTTACGAATCCAAATTGCGTCACATACGAGGCTAACGAGAAAGACAGGCTCCAACACTTAAAAGTCACCTGACCAAGATAGGACCATTAACAATCCAAACTTCATTGTTTCCAACAAAGAAAAAAAGATAAAGATAGTAGGTACCACTTTACATACAGAAATGTCACCTCTTAAAGGTTCAATCCTCCAGTTAATGGCCCTGAGAAAAGAAGCGAGCGGTCATACGCCCAAGTAGGCATGGTAAAGGCCCTAAGATCTATAGATACAGGGCACACGTTCAGCGCGTCGAACAAAAATCTTCTAATCAGCGGCGTCTTAAAGCTGCCAAGATATCAAAGCGTGTTAATACACGCCATTGTGATAGTTATCACAACGATGAGGGGGCGAGCGTGTCACCAAGTTTGGCGACTGGGATCTTGGCCAAGACTCACGATCGTGCATCACAATCGGGGAGCAAACTTGGCATTGGAGGCACGCCATCTATTGGCAAAAACCATAGGCTAAGCTCCATTTCTCACTGAAGCGCGGTGCAGGAGCGTTTTAAGTGCAAAAAGCGGAAGCGGCGTAAATGGATGCGCAAACGGAGGGAAGTCGAGCGGGAAAATGAAAATCGTGGAGAGAGCTTTAGAAACCGAGCGAGAAGAACGCAGAGGAATCGCTCCCGATTAAATGAAGCGAAGAGCGTTCTCTCGGACATTGTGGAAGCGAGACCAAAGCTTCCGAAT
Organism: Rhysida immarginata; assembly: GCA_023313115.1. NCBI lineage: Eukaryota > Metazoa > Arthropoda > Chilopoda > Scolopendromorpha > Scolopendridae > Rhysida > Rhysida immarginata. Next base: position 15,469 of record JAHWFO010006409.1, read on the forward strand.
CTCCGTCGAATAGCGCTTTGGAGCCCGACTCGTCTACGAATGGACTCTGGCAAGTTGAAACGTGTCCGCCACATGAAGCGAGCGCAAATGTGCGTATGTCTTGGTTAATTGTGTGTTTCTGCCCTATGCACTTAGCCACCAACAGTCAAGGAGAAGGACTGCCCTTGACTTCCCAGGACGAAGGCCTCGAACGGAACTTTGCAACAGGTGAACGGAACTGGAGTGCTGAAGCCGCGGATCGTCTGGCCAGCGTAGAATCCATAGTGACACTTATCGTCGCAGCTCGTACCTTCGCCCTTTCTAACCGAACGTTGGTCGTCGCAGCGGGATTTGAAGCCCACGACTGGCAGCAGCTGTACCCTGTTGACCGTCGGCTCATTCCAGCCAGTACCAGCGTCTGGATCACGCCATGGACCCAGGAAGCCTTCTGGCAGCAAGGATCGGGCGCCTTTGTTCCCTACATAAGGTAGGTGACGTTTCCTAGTACATTACGTAAGCTCAATTTAAAGTTTAAGAGCTCTCTCACAGATTTTCTAGTTAGTCCCGCTCGAGCGCGTTGTTTCAACGCCGAGTATTAAAACGAGCGAGAGGGGACGGGGAAATTAGCCTGTTGGCCGTCTATTAAAAAGAGAAAAATTTTCTCCGCTCGTGCTATGTGCTTAAGCACCGCTCAATGAACTGTCGTTCATTGAACGAATCGTCCGCTGCGACAACTAACCCACAAAGATCAAACGTGGGAATGGACTGAAAAATGTGGGTGCATTTCGGTGAAAATCATGAACGTTTCGCAAAAAGTGTGCAAGAAAGGGTAAAGCCACGTATGTGGATGCATGTCGGTGCAAATCATGAACGTTTAATTTATCCCTATTTAATCTTTCCCTAGTTATTTAGGCTTGGAGCCTAAAACCAGAAACGCTTAGTCGTCGCCGTTTTCAAACGGTGCAGTGGAGTCAGCGTCCATCAATTTTATCAGGAGAACTCCGGCCCACTGCTAGCGACCCGAGTTTCTTCTGGATACCTAGGCGTTATTTCGTCCGCTGTTGATTTAAGCTTTCGTGTTTACTTTCCTTTATTACCTCGACTAATTTTAGTCCAATCCCAACCATTGTTGGTTACTTCAGCCGTAGCCTCAGGCACGGTAGTTAAGAGCCATTTCCCTTTAAAAAAAAAGGAAGGGAATTAAGGAAAGTTGCAAAACAAAGCTTTTCTACTCCGTGCGTAATCTCGACTTCCCATGGAGGGGGCGAGAGCTTTAACAGATATCAAATATATACATTTTCTTTTGTAAAGCTGGGGTTCGTCCTACAGATGGGCCTGGACCTTTCTATGGTCACTTACGGTCGAGGTAGAAATCTGCACGACCATTGGCCCGTGTGTTAATCAGGCAATGTCCTTTGGCGTTTCTCGCGTCTAAGCCGTAATACTCAATTATTGTGCATCGCTTTATTTATTTGTGAAACGGAGTGTTATACTATCGTTCGGGCAAGGTATTATCCATTGTCGTTTCTGGCGTCTAAGCAAGATCGAAGCCCGTATTATTGATTTATTATATATTTAATTATTATTGTTTAATGTTATTAAATAAAATTAAGCCAAAAGCTATACTCTGTGGTCTAATTTAGCAACTATTCAACTTCCACTGCGCTTTACTCTGAAATCCGTTACACAGGGCCTGTCTTTTTTGTAAGGTACGATGCTTGCCATAATGATTCACGTTTTAAGGGGGATAGTTATAAAAAGTAATAAATAAATTGATATGAAGCATTTTTTTTAATAAAATCATTAGAGATGTAAGAAATTATTCTGAAACAAATAAGAGAATACAGCTTCCAGGCGTGCAGCTGCTCAAGCTTTTTCTGAAAAGGTTTAAGTACTGGAGAATATTTATTTTTCATATGGTTTTTGCAATTTAGTAAATTCCATAAGAGAAGTTATAGATGTAGTAACTTTCTTGAGAGTAGTTATAGATAATGTATATCTAAACATATTAGAAAATTTCAAAGATCTCAACTGATTGTGTGAAACGCCAATCCTTGCTACTAAAACTGATACTTTTGATATAAACAACTACATTCAGGACCTGATTCCACGATCTATGTCTTAATACCACTCTATTGAAATGGATAACTACTGAGAAGAGTTGCTGATGAGGCTTTAAATAGTTCCTTAACTCTCTCAATCCATCAATGAAGTATTTTATACATCTATGCACAGAAATAAATCAATACTCACAGCCTTTTTTGATACTTTAAAATGTTAAGGATGCAATGTCGAATTTTCCTCGGAGAACCCAGTTGGACACAAAATTCCAATGCAAGAATTTAAAAGAATCTTTTCGTTTTTCCAAAGTGAATACATACTTTATGAAAGCTTTTTAGTTTATATTTAAATTCAGATACTGCAAACTTTCATCAAACAAGCAGCCTGAGCAACGCCGGGCAAATAAGCTAGTGAGATATATATAGTTGATACATGCATAGTGTTGGTGCCTTGCGTGTTGATACCATTGTTAATACCTATTGTTGCACAAACTTTTCTTAGCATTGTTGGTCTTGATATATTTCTCCTTAATATGGCTTGCCATCCTAATAAAAATCAATTTATTATCGATAATTATTTTTTCGAAATCTGAGGCTGACAATGACCTTCCTCATGCCTTGATGGTCAAGTATGCAATATTTCATCAAGATCGGAATAAAACTGTAGATTTGTATAAAATACAAACACACACAAAACAGACATCCTTCTCTCTATATATAGACTAGCAGAGGACCCGGCGTTGCCCGGGATAATTACGCTTGTAGGAAAACAGAACAACCTCAAAAAGCGGCAATTTCCTTTCTTCTTTCGATGTCTAGAATTAAAATTTGGCCATTCATCACTTTGTGTAGTCTAGCGGTCGCCGATTCTTCTATTTACTTGCTTACCATTTGCTCAATACAGCACGGAGCTAATAGAGTGCTTCCTCTATCGTCTTTCACTCTTTCTTAATAGTCTGCTAACTCAATATCTCCAGTTACTGATCATTTTTAAAGATTTTCAAGAAATTGTTAAGTACTAAGAATTCTCTTTTCTAAGAAAAGCCTGAATAACAGGAATTCTATGCATTGAATTCTATCTTGCACAAATTTTGCCTTGCATTGTTCGTCATGAGACATATATTGTTGATACTTGCATACTGTTGGTGCATTGCGTGTTGATACCATTGTTGCAAAAACTGGTATAGATATTGTTGATATTTGCTTTGTTGGTCATGAGATATTTCTCATTAATATGCCCTGCCATAACCATGAATATCGATTTCTTATCAATAATAATTATTTTCTCGACATCTAAGGTATACAGTGGCCTTTCTCATGCTTTGAAGGTCATGTATGCGAAATTTTATCAAGATCGGAATAAAACTGTATAAAAAACAAACAAACAAACCCACAAACAAACAAATATCCTTCTTTATATATATAGAAGATTTACTAGTAGAGGTACCCGGCATTGCTCGGGATAATTAAACTTGTAAGTAAACAGAACAATCTCAAAAAATTAAATTATAACTCCCATTTGGTTAAATAATAGCTAAATCAATACAACACAGAGCAAAGGGATTACCCATTCTACGAAAAATACGAAACAAGAATTTTTGGCTATATACCAAGACATTAACTAAACTCTTCTTGACTTGCCTCACTACTCCGGAGCATCACCAGATACTTTGCCCGTTTGTCTTGTCCTTAACGTAGAAGCTCTCATACACTCTTGCGATATTCAAAATTTCCGCTGTTCAGATGTTTCAAATGCCCGTATAGCTTTTTCTGTTTTAGTTGTAGAGTTTCTATGATCAATACTCGTTTTTCTCTTTCCTCTCCAGACACAAAAATTTTTCCTAGTCATCTGGATGTTTGATAGGGAGCTCAAGGGAGACACGCGTGACTCCTTTGCCTCATAAACAGATGCTAATTTATTGATCTTCTCTCACTGCATCATCATTTTATGCTCATTATTATTAATCCTTGGAAACGAACGTTCAATCATCGCATTATTAGCATCTCAGTTTCCAAAATATACACATTGCCACAGAATATAGTTAAAATGTATTTTTAGTAAATGATTGGATCTGATGTGCTATCAAATATAATCTCTGTTGATAACCCTGGCGTGGGTAGGACTCTTTTTTTAAATAAACTTTGAAATATTTTAAAAATAAAAACATGAAAACGTTTAGAATTAATACAGCAAAAATTCATAATGAAAATTCGAAAAAAAAATTTAAATGCTCACAATGGATGGACATCTCCAAGCATGCCACTGCTAGCCTAAATAATTTCTTAGTCACGTAATCTTTACTTTAGATGTACACATGATGTAGTTGCAGTTCCCACACTTCTCTCGATGTCTAGAAGCAAGACTTGGACATTCTTCACTTTGTGTTTTCTAGCGGTCACCGATTCTTCTATTTACTTGCTGACCATTTGCTCAATACAGCACGAAGCTAAAAGTGAGCTTCCTCTGTAGTCTTTCCACTCTTTCTCAATAGTCTGCTAACTCTCCAAAATCTTCAGTTAGTGATGATTTTTAAAGATTTTCAAGAAATTGTTAAATACTAAGAACTCTCTTTTCTAAAAAAAAGCCGGAATAACAGGAATTCTATGCATTGTTACAAATTGAAAATAATCCAATTTGCACAAACTTTGCCTTGAATTGTTGATCATGTGATAAATATTGTTGATCCTTGCATAGTGTTGGTGCATTGCGTGTTGACACCATTTTTGATACATATTGTTGCACAAACCTTTCCTTGCATTGTTGTTCATCAGATATATATTGTTGGTCCGTGCAGAGTGTTTGTGAATTATTTGTTGATAGCATTGTTGATAAGTATTGTTGCACAAACTTTGCCTTGCATTGTTGATCATGACATATTTCTAATTAATATGCGTTGCCATAACCAATGCTTATTATTTTTTTGAAATCTGAGGAAGACAGTGACCTTCCTCATGCTTTGCAGATCACGAGTGCAAAATTTCATCAAGATGGGAATAAAACCGTAGATTCTTTTAAAAAACAAACAAACCCACAAGTAAACAAACAAACACCCTTCTATATAAAAATATAGATGTACTAGCAGAGGTACCTAGCGTTGCCCGGGATAATTATACTTGTAGGAAAACAGAACAATCTCAAAAATAAAATTATAACTCTCTTTGGTTAAATAATAACTCAATATATACAACACAGAGCAAAAAGACTATCCTTTCTATGAAAAATACGAAATACAGAAATTCTATCTGATACACCAGGACTTTATCTAAACTCTTCTTGACTTGCCTCACCACTGCGGAGCATCACCCGATATATTAGACGCAAGTTTCTCTTGCTCTTGCTTAGAAGCTCTTGTACCACCTTGCTCTATTCGAAACTCCCTTTGTTAGATGTTTCAAATGCCCGTTTCAATCATCGCATTATCAGCATCTCAGTTTCCAGAATATACACATTCCCACAGAATATAGTCAAATTTATTTTTATGAAATGTTTGGCTACCAAATAAGCTAGGTGATAACCCCGGCGTTGCTCGCACTTTTTTGGATTAAATTTTGCAACATCTTAAAAATAAACACATGAAAACGCTTAGAATTAATACAGTAAAAATTCTTAATGAAAATTCGAAAAATGTTTTTAAGACTCACAATGGATGGACCTCGCCAACGATGCCACTGCTGCTCTAAATAATTTCTTACTCAGGTAATCTTACTTTAGATGTACACTTGATGTTGTTGCAAGTTCCTCCTTCTCTCGATGTTGAGGAATTAATCAAACAGGCTAGGGATTGTTATCAAGAAACAGAAATAGAGGTTTCAGGAGACAAAGGGGCCACAAAGGAGATTAATCTTCTAGAGAATCTTACAAAGGTAGATTCAGGATCTTGAAAAAGGAGAAATAGTCGGAGAAAGAGGGGCAAGATTTGAAGGGTACAGAATACGGGGCGCCCTTTGGCGATAAAGAGATATTCTTGGTGAAAGCGAAGATGAATCATACCGATAAGAATAGTAAGATTTAGTTATCGGGAATTAGCTTAGGTAGTGAGATAACAAATCGGGACTGGGATACAAATTAGCAGAATAATCTAGAATATCCGTACATATATTCTAAAGAGCGAAAGGCACATTTAGAATTTACGGAAAAGGTCACGGAAGCAAAAGCAGCCTCTGTCTCTAGAAAAACAGGTAGCTTATTAAAAAATAAGAATGAAAGTAGCCTATCAAGTTTAGATGGTAAGAAAGTTAAAAGGCAGCTATATACAAATAAGGAGAAGGAAAAGTCATTTAATAATTCGCAGGAAAAAGAACCCATGTTAGAACAAAATTTAGAGGGAAAAGCACTTCTGATTGAGCATTATAAGAGAATAATTAAAGAAACTGGAGAAAGGAAGAGGATTGAACAATCCATTGCTTTATCAGCAGCTCAGGCCATGGGCATGATGGATGAACAGACTCTGCACAGTTGTGTAGTAGAGATGATAGGCCACACCCCAAAAAGATTGTAAAATTACAGTCTTTAATGGTGATTTTAAGTGTAAAGGTAACTTAACTCCTCGTTTAAAATACAGACGCAATAAAAAGGAAGCCTTGGAGGACTGCACGAAAATAGAAATACTGAAAGGAGTAGGTAGAGATCTGTTAGAAGAATGCAGTTATGAAGTGTTTAGCGGGTTCAGAGTCTGGGCTAGAAAAGCGGTTATTAAATAATTTTAGGCCTAAATTATTGGTCACAAAAGATTTTAGATTAGGTAAGATCTTAGACAAAAGGCATATGGTAATAAAAGAAGCTTGGTAGCCATTAAAGGATACTAATAAGGAAAAGTCGCTCGGGATTATACCCTTAATTGAAATTAAATTATCTCAAGGAAAACAGATTCCAGCAGTGCAATTAGCAAGGTTTCAGGGGAGAAATTATTCCATAGTAGAATTGGATTTGTATAAAAGTTCAGGAAAAGACCACTTTCGAGAAAATAAGCTAGAAGGGGACGCGGTATCTAAAGAGTCTATGGTGCAAGGATCAACAATATACAGGGTGTAAATTTTAAGTTGACAAAGCAGAATAACTCGAAAAATAAGCTTCACACGAAAAAATGCGTAGAATCCAAAGTTGATTATTTTCGAGGGGGCATCTGCTGGTGCTAAAATTAGCCCACCCCCCCCGGCCCCTGGGGGTGGGGCGGGGGGCAACTTTAAAATTTCAAATGGGAACCCCTATTTTTTATTGCAGATTCAGGTCCTACATAAAAAACTACGTACATTTTGTCTGAAACATTTTTTTTTATTTTTGGTAGATGGCGCTGTAATTCAAGAAAATCCATTTTCTCATTTTTGCGTGGAAAT
>JAHWFO010006413.1:0-36043 GCA_023313115.1 Rhysida immarginata
AATTACACTTGTAGATAAAGAGATAGATCTCAAAAAATTAAATTATAACCAATTGGGAGTTATAATTTAATTTTTTGAGATCTATCTCTTTATTTACAAGTGTAATTAACCCGGGCAACGCCGGGTACCTCTGCTAGTCTATATATATAAAGAAGGATGTTTGTGGGTTTGTTTGTATGTATTGAATACAAATCTACAGTTTTATTCCGATCTTGATGAAATTTTGCATACTTGACCTTCAAACTATGAGGAAGGTCACTGTCTACCTCAGATTTCAGAAAAATATTAATTATCGATAAAAAATCGATATTCATGGTTATGGTAGGGCATATTAATGAGAAATATCTAGTCATCATGCACGATTAAATAAATTCACTATATAGTAAGGTGCATTTATGGTTCGACGTTCTTCCAGAATACAGTCTCCATCACTTTCATTGCCGACGGTGTCATCTTGAATTTCTTGGGTCGTGGTGAGTCAGTGCGTCGCACTCCATGCTAGCACGCTTGCTTTCAGGAGTATGGTGATGAATCCATGTCTCGTCACAACACGCCTTAGGAAGCTGTCACCTTCCCTGTCATAACGCTGCCACAGCATGGAACAGATTTTTGTTCTATCCCGGGTGATTTTGTGATCCTAGGAGAGTTGCTTAGAGACCCATCTGGCACGGCTCTTGTTGAATTTCAGCTTATCGTGGATGATGGTCTCCACAGTGCTGATGTTCAGTATTGAAGCCAATTCTCGGACATGAATCCGCCTGTTGTCCCTTATCAGATCATTTGTTCGTGCGATGATGCCATCATTGAGAACAGTTGCTGGCCTTGGCTTATGAGATTCATTGCCGGTGGATTCTCGCCCTCCTTCAAACTTTTGGCACCAAGCAAAGACGGATGATCGAGACAAACACGACTCGGTGCACTGTCTTTGATGAATTTCAGATGCTTTCACACCTTCGTTGTGAAGAAACTTGATGATAATTCGTTGTTCCACTTTGGTCGACACATCACTGTCCGCCATTTTGTTTAAACAAACAATCGGATGTCATGGCAACCGAATGAGTGGTGCTGCATTTGCATGACAGGTGGTAGTTGCCATCCCACCAATGAAAGTTTAGATTTTTACAACAATAAAATTTTACAAAAAAATAAAGTTCAGGTTAAATTTGAACGTCCCTCGTATAATAGTAACAATGGAAATATAATATTAATAATTCGTAACAAGTAAAGATTGATTAATATCACTATTCATTATTTGATCTCAATTATTTTGCAACTAATAAACTGTTATTTTACCGTTAACAGCCACCATTTGACCATTAACGGCGGAATAATGGCTATCAACTAAAATAAATGTGATTAAAAAATTAAATTGTGGAAATAAAATAAAAATTATGTTGTAATGATAATAGCACAATGATAATAACAATAATGATAAAGTAATAAAAAAATACCACTATTACTGTAATAATAATGATAACTTTAAAAAAAAGTGACTTAGTTTCGAATCTACAGGTCCAAAGCATTGAATCATGATAATGTTTTTAGATGCAACAAACAAATAATTGTTTTAATGTAAGAAAGCTTTTTGGGCATGAAAAAGGGAGGGGGCAGTTCACTCATAAAACCCTTGCAACCTGCGGAAATCCATGGCAGATTGTGAAAATCCTTTCCCGAACTCGAGTTTTTTTTTTTCGTCAGAATATTATTCTTAACTATAGAGAGGAAAGAATCTGTAGAAATAAATTAAGCACTTCAAAGCACATAATTCAACAAGCGCTTAAATTATAAATAAGATGAAGACTTCAAAAAGCATCAAAAGATCTAAATGAACATTCAATTGGTTCTTCTGCGTTTCAAAATAATAAATTATGAATTAAATTGCGAGTAATAAAATATGCTTATGTTAATTTTAATGGAAAAGAGTTCATTCTATATGCTAGGGTTCATTAATCTTCATTAAAAACACTGAAAGCAAAACGTTAGGCTATTGCACGAATTTGCTAGGTAAGACAGCGAAATATAATGGCGCTATCTGTTACAACACGTTCAGGTATTTCATAATATCTCTGTAGTAACAATTTAAATAAAAACTAGATAGATCCCGTCAAAATTTGACGGTAATCAACCCATCTCCATCTGTTTTTGCCTATATTGTTGTTTATTGTCATCGCTGTAATTGTTTATGTAATTGTTGTTGATCTGATCATCAATGGTAGCTAAGCGAAGCCGATCTAAACAAACCGTGGCACTGATTTTGTGACATCATACAAACATGGATTTTGTGACGTCTTGCAGAAAGAAATTTAAAAACAAAATAAGGATATTTAAAATTTTAACTAAAATGATTTATAAAAAAAGATAAATGACTCATGTTTGTATTAATGCATTTTATTCTATTGTGGGTGCATATACTTTTCAGCTAGTGGCGTTAGAAGCGTGCTTGAGCAACACCACCTAAAGACAAGGTTCGGTTCGTTTGGTATTAACGTCCTTTTTAACTGCCTTGGTCATTTCAGGACGGCTTTAAGGGGCCGCAAATTTTGCCTCGCAAGGGTTCTTTAACGTGCAGCCGGCAAACGACTACACGGGACTATAAGGGCTTTACTTCCCTTCCGAAGGAAGTGCGTGATCTCAGTATTTTCCCCCTGAAAAAATCCTCGTCGTCCTCGGCCGGGATCGAACCCGCGTACTCGGGCATCAGAGGCGATCACGCAACCACTGAGCCACCGAGGCCTATCTAAAGACAAGGCTAGCGCACAGAAATTTCATACATTGTTACATCATCTAAGTCGTCCTTTGTTAATCGTGTTTTAACCAATAATAAGCCCGTAATTTGGTCGACTTATGATGATGTAACAATGTATGAAATTTCTGTCCGCAGGCCTTCTGTTTAGGTGGTGATGACTCAACACCTCCTAAAGAGAAAGCCTCTGCACGGAAACCGTCATACATTGTTACATCATCAGAGCAGTGCAAATTCAGGGCTTATTATTGGTAGAAATACGAATAACAAAGCACTACTATGATGATGTAACAATGTATGACGTTTCCGTGCAGAGGCTTTCTCTTTAGGAGGTGTTGGTTGGCTTGAGGCGTATACTTTTCAGCTATTAGCGCACCCTGGTTGCATATACTTTTCTACTGCTAGCGTGCCAGAAACGCCAGTATTTCTTCTAGCTAGCACGGGGATAGCCTATAACAATAGAAGAAACGTCAGTATTTCTTATATTGTTGTAGGTTATGGCACGAGCGATTTCAAAGATGGCAGCCTCCATGAATGAAGTTGTTTTGTGTTTAGAAGACGCCATCATAGAAAATCGTGTTAGTGATGCAGATACTTTTCAGCTAGAAGCCTATACTTTGTCCAACGAAAGAAAAACTGGGCATATCCAAATAAATTTCTAATTTCGATTGTTAGACATTGTTAATTTTACTTAGCAACAATGTGTAACCATTGAAATCGGAAATTTAATTAGACACGCCCAATTTTTCTTTCCTTGGACAGCGTATAGAACGCTAGAAGTCGTATACTTTTCTCCCGTGCTTGTAGCGTGCTACTTTCATCACTTCCGGGTGCTGATGGCGCTAGCTGCTATTTGAAAAATATATGCACTCTGTATTTACTTAGTTATCTAAAATACAAAATTCATATTTAAAATACGTCACGAAAACCGATGGGATTTCAACAATGCCAAGTGACGTAGTGCCATGGCTTTGTATCACGGTCTATAGATATTCATGGTCATCGAGCTTCGGCCATTTTCCATTGTTTCGAGAAGCTAAGGAAAACAGATCGCGCCAGGTGCTGCATAGATCGTACCTGTGATAGAGATTTTCATTGAAACTGAATATGAAAGTAAAGTTTCTATCTGCCGATAGGGTGGCGCTGCAGGCGCAGTTGGGCCGATTGTACATGCAGCGCCACTTTTCAATAGAGTTCCCGCCCTACCAGGAGCTAGAAACTTTAGCTTCATTTTAACAATGGAGCTCGATGACCATGAATATCTATAGACCGTGCTTTGTATAGACAACACCACCTAAAGAGAGAGCCTGAGCGCGGAAACGTCACACATTGTTAAAACGTCATAGGTAGTCATCTTTAATCGCATTTCTACCAATAATAAGCCCTAAATTATGACTAGGTGTGATGATGTAACAAAGTATGAAATTTCCGCGCTCAGGCTCTGAGTAGAGGTGGTGTTGGTATAGATCGCATCGGCTTCGAGCAAAGTTGTTGATTGTGACATCATTGTGGAGAGGATTGTTTGATTTGACTACGTAAGCATTTTGAATTGTAAATTAGCGCTAATTAACAGTAATTATGGACACAAAAACTAAATTTGACAAATCTACAGACCAAGACCTTTCATTTAAGACCAAAATGAAGTTTATAGATGCAGTAGTTTTCACCAAAGAACTGTTGAAAGAATCGCCCTGTTAACCTAAATATATAGATGTTGGTGAGAAGACAATGGTCAGGTGACTTTTCAGTTCTTACGTGTGCTTCAACCCGACGCCAACGATGCTTAAACGTGCAACAATAATGCAAAAGTGTTTCAGTTTTTATTATTATTATTACCACCCTTATATTAACTCGCTCTTGGATCTTGTGAGATGGTACGGAACCTTTCAGTTGAATTTTGAAGCACTTCCGCTTTTCCATTCGCTCTTAAAGTTTACATACAGGTTTGCTCCTGATGACAACACATTTTAGCAATTTTTTTTTTCCAATTTTGGTTCCCCCCCCCCCCCCAAAAAAAAAAAAATTTAAATAGATTAAATTTTCCTGCATGTCTATGGAGTTTTGTTTGCGTGAAGCAGTTTGTGACGTCAGAATTTGTTTTGCCAATAAGACTGTTTCTTCTAAGTGATAAAACTTAGGAGTAAGGGTGGTAAAAAATGGTTCATTTTTCTCTTTACTTATTATCCTATCAATACACATTTATAATAATTATGGACACAAAAACTAAATTTGACAAATCTGCAAACCAAGCCTTTCATTTAAGACCAACATGAAGTTTCTAGATGCAGTAGTTTTCACCAACGAACTGTCGAAAGAATCACCCTTGTAACTTAAATATATAGATTGTTGTCAGGTGACTTTCAGTGCAGGCATGTCAATGCTTAAACTTGAAACAACAATGCGAAACTGTTTCCTTAACGCTTTTCAGTGTCGTTTTTAGCATCATGCTTTTTGTAGAATGATGTCCAGCCTTAAAACATTATCATGTTAAAAACAGAAGATTATTTAATACTTCTTAAAAGTGTAAGAAATAAAACGATTAAATAACATGAAAATCTTGAAAGAGCTAATTGGTAATATTCTAAGTATTTTGCAAAATTGTCCATACAAGTAAGTGGTAAGTGAATAAATTAATAATATCTTAGGAAGACATTGCTTATGCACCCCAAAGGAGTTCATCCGGCAGAGACGGATCAGGTTTATTTTGGTGGCCAGGCCACTGAACCGTCTCGGCCTATCCAAATATTCTTCGAAAACGAAACGTAATAAACTTATTTGTTTTTATTGAGAAGCCGTTGCAATTCCGACCCAATTGAAGCCGTTGCATCAAAATAATCCCAGGAACATGTACTAAAGATCTAGACATTCCATCGACGATTTTTGTTCGTATTTCTGAAAACGATGGACAAAGTCCTCCTTGGTCAACTTTATCAGCTCTTCCAACAACTGACACTGAAAAGCTTAAGGTTTCTATTTTTTCTTAAGTATATATTCTGCAGTGGATAGCTTTCTTGACAGACTGGCAACTGTTATCGCAGCAGATGTGTTGACGGGGGAAGATGTGTACAAGTGTCCGGGTACTTTTGTTCATATAGTGTAAAGTTAACTAACTATATGTGAGTGCACTAAAGGTTTTTCTGATTTGGATCTTCCTGTCTGTAGCTTTTCGCATGCTCGTTTTTCTTCCTTTGCATTGGAAAAAGTCTTTGGAAATGTTTGTCGTCTCCATTTCTCTTTGTCAAGTTTGGAGGAGGAAGAGCCAAAAGGAGAAGCAAACTTTGGCATGGAGCGTCGCTTTTGAAGTGCAGCGACGCGAGCGCATGCGCACTTTGAGGGATCGAGTCTATTGACTCGACGGAGGGAGTTCGTCGAACAAATCTGGCCAATTGAAAGCGCCGGGGAATGAAGTTAAGAGGGTTTTCCCTCCCAGTTTGCAGAGGCAGACGCCACTGTCCCTCGTAACTCAATCGTCACGGAGTCGCTGATGATGGCCCGGCGTTTCCGGTGCGCAGGAAGCCGCCATTATGCGGCGCCCGAAGGGAAAGAGCGCCTTTTCGGTTGCCATGACGAACGGGTTCCGCGATCGTTTGTCATTGACGAGCGCAAGATCGTGGAGGGATATTGAGAGGCTGCAGAAAGGGAAGGCCCCCATTATTACTTTACAACTGCCGCCGTCGATTTCGGGGGTGAATCCCAGATTCGAGCGTTTGTCAGGGCTCTGCAAATTCATAATGAAACGGAAAAGAGAGAGCGCGAAAATGGGTAAAGAGAAAAGAGAGGAACGGGGAGTGCCGCAAAACCACAGAGGGCGCCACCAGTCTGTCGGAAGTGTCGCGGCCAATAATTGGGATGTCAGGAAAAGTCCCGCATTCGGATGACAGGCGACACAGTCGGGGAAATTATGGCGACAGTCATGAAGTCGTAGATCACGGCTCGGAGTTGAAGGGAGGAAAGGACGTTGGGAGGTGCCCCCCTTTGGCTTTTGGAACCAATGACACCGTTACACGGGCGGACGCCGTGTCAAACTGTCGCCCGACTAAAAGCCTACCGGTTATCAGTGTTATTGATGTTCTGCTTTCCTCTCTTACCAAGTCAGCGCTTATACTTCTTTACATTCCTTTGTTTCATAAAGTCTCCGACTACAACCTTCCAGGATATTTTACGGTTTTTATCTACAAGTGAGGCTTTTACTTTTTAAAGCACATCCGCTTGTCATTATCATTGGGATGGTGATTGTAACAGATTTGCAATCGACCGTCAGTGTTGTTTCTGCTGCAAACCACAAATCACAAACTAGGCCGTGTTGATTAATAGCAAGGTGATTGGTTGAGCAATTATATCGAACAGGAAATCAATCGGTTTAAACAGCGATTATACAAGTGCCGCATTAGATGAAACTGTTCGAAATGTAGAGATTAAAATTAAAAAGTAAGGATATAAAAGAGGATCAAAATAGAGGAAATAAAGTGAGGGTAAAAAAACAGGAGATAAAAAGTGGGGCTTAAAAAGTCGAGGATAAGTAGAATCAAACTACTTTTACTTTTTTTTTTATTTCCCAAACTACATTTTGTATTTTGGGAAATCGATTATAAGATTGCAAATAGCTGTATTTTACAAGCTGAATTTTAATGTCAGAAGCTACATGTTCTGTCGTTACTGAATTCTATATTTTCGTCTGTCCGCACTTCTTTAAGGGGCCGAACACATATGCAATAAACGTGTCTTTCATCGCTGACTATGAATATCGCATTAAAATTTCAGTTCCCAACACATCAACATAAAATCGAATTTCCAAATTGTGCTGTTTTTTGAAAATGATGAGTCATAGCAAAATGAAACCAAATAATTCATATAAGTGTATTGACAGCCGATATCGACATGATCCATATATGATTTTTGAAATGAGGTATCCTTGGATGTACTTACTATACCATTCACTTGTCAAAATAAAGCACGCGGTATGTCATGCAAACATTTTTATCAAATCAACTTAACTGGCGATTTTTATATTATGTCCTGAGTTGTTTAATTTTAGGTAAATTTATTATTTGTATATTTGAGGCAATTTTAATAATAAATTAAGATACAACATACTAAACGGATCATATGAACTGCGATATTCATTATTTTATACCCTAGTCCAACGTTTTTCAACCTTTTTTTCCCTCGCGGCACACATGAACCTATATTTTGAATTTCTGTGGCACACTTATGATTTCATCGCTTTGTGATGCACGCCATTGTGATGCAAGCCTTCTCTGGCGATTGAAAAGCTCTGAATGCCAGACCTTTTTCAACGAGCGATTCTAACTCACACCCAATCAGAAAACAGTTTCAAATCACGTGGCACGTGCAATCATGGCAGCCTCGACGTCCAGATGGACGGATAGGGCTACAGAAAACTTAATTGAAGAAATACGGAAGCATCCAATTTTGTATGAACAAAGAATTCACTTTTTGTGCTAACTCTTACAAAATATGCAAATAGCAAAGCATTCCAAAAATAAATATCTCCTTGTCGTCCATGTCGATTTTGAAAGCACGAATTCTTGCGGACGCGCGAAGTAGGAACCGGGAAGCGAAATGATGGCCTGGCTGATCGCGCGGCTGTTGCGCCAAGTGGGCATCCAGCATTGAATTGTTAACACACACAAAACAAGTTGTTATAATTTGTAATAAAAAGATTATAATTAAGTTCTTAATTTTTTTTTATGTTTATAAAATTTTCGCGGTATAGTGTTTGAATATCCCTGCCCTAGTGCAATGAGGCACAATTTACCAATTCGACAAGTCAGACCCGTATTGCAATAATGGAATGAAACACGACATACTGTATCTCATTGACAAAAAAAAAAAAAATCAGGTGGCCGAGAGGGCTAGGACGCAGGCTTTCTAGTTCTCGAGTCCACCTGGTCGTGGGTTCGAATCCCGCCGTGGGCTTGGATATTTGTGTTTGTTCCGGGCTGTGTACAGATACAACTTGTATATAAAGACGCAAATTGACCTCAGTACTCGACGCCAAAAATTATAGGCCGCAAAATGACCTTAGTAGTCGACGTCAAAAATTCTAATAAACCAATAAACTAACCTAAAAAAAAAAAATCGAAAAGATGAATGGAACTCAGTAGCTGTTCTTTCAGTAAGACCATAGGCTAATACACAAAAGTTGAAGTGTGGAGCAGTGAAAAAGAGTCACGTGGTCTGACAATCTAGGATCACCCTATTCCAGTGATGGACGCATCAGGGTAAGAAGAGAACCGCACGAAGTATAATGGACCTATCGTGTGTGGTACCCACTATCCAAGCCGGTGGAGGTAGTGATGATCTGGGATTGCTTCTGCTGATCTACTTCAGCAGAGTATCTGAATAGACTGGATGACCAGGTCATTCCATCCATGAAAGAATTGTTTCCTGATGGCATGGAATATTCCAGAACGACAAGGCCTAGATTCATCCAGCTCGAATTGCTACTGACTGGTTCTGGCCACTCATTTCAACACATCAACTTGCTGCCACAGAGTCCCGATTTTAATCCTACAGAAAGTCTTTAGATGTATTGGAGACGGGTATACGAAGAGGTTCCATTCTCTGCGCATCACTGTTCGATCTGGGCGAAATATTACTGGACCGTTGGACAAAAATAGACGTAGAATAGTGAGATCCACGACCTTGTTGAATCTATGCCATGGCGAATGCGCGCCTCTATGAAAGCGAAAGGCGGTCTAAAAATATTAAATTGCGCCCCTTTTTTTGGCCAGGTAGTGTATTGTTTGTATGTAGTTTCGCTGCTTAAAATAACGGACCCTGGAATTCTTTTAATTTATGTAATTCATAGAGAAACTTCTGTCTTTATAGTTTCACGCTTTATTCTTTCCCACCCACTTACATACCCTCATAATCTTGTACAGTTCATATCAGCTTTAAAGGCTTTTTAAATAATGAACTAAAATTTTGATGAAATTGTACAGAAAGTACCTAAATGTCGCGTTTCAAAAATTCCAGGTGTCTATCATATTAATGACTGGATACTTTCTTTTTTTTTCTTTCTGTCTCGCTTTTCCATCTTCTCCGTGCCTCATGTTAAGAAGTACAAATTGCGCTCTCCATAAGCATTTTCGCGGGACAATTAGAAAAGGACGGTTTGCATTGGGTAGTACACAGCGAATGTAATTGGCACGTTCTCTCTCTCTCTCTCTCTCTCTCTCTCTCTCTCTCTCTCGCTGTCCTGGTGATCCTACTTTCTCCTTTTCCCCTCCTCGCGTAACCCTAGGGCCTTTCCCCATTGGAGTTGGGAGGCTTTGCAGCTATTTCGGTCACCGCCGGATCGAAAGATCACACGTGAAATTAAACAGATCGCAATGGTTTTGCCCGTGTTGTTCTCTGTCGTTTCTCTCGAGTCAAGAGCTTCGTGTGCAACAATTAAAAGTGACAAATGGAGCGTCGAAAAGGGGTGAAAGCCGCCATTACGCATGACGGAGCACCGTCTATCGAGCCTTTAGACGAACTCGACTATTAACGAATGAGTTGTTGTAATTAAAGAGAGGATTTTACTCGCGCCCGACGCTAATATGTTTTCCGATGTCTGAGGAAATCCACGGCCATCAACCTTGTCTTATTGCTCTTTTTTTTCTTTCTTTCTATCTCTTCCAGGTTGCTGATAATAAATAATTAAAGAGTGGTGTTATTATATTATCTATTTTTTTTGCTTCAGCTAGTATCATTTGATGAAAGGCTTGAGCGTTTTCTTTTAATTAAAAGTTGCATTTACAGGCTTAGCAAAAAAAAGGGTACTGGGAATTGGGAATGGTATAAATATATTAGCTTGAGACGTCAGTAGACAAATTAAAAATTGAAATTTACTGAGTAAGTTGATTAGGTTTACCTATCTAGTGCAAAATAGTCTGGAGCCAGAAAAAACGTGGCCTTTAAAACTGTCAAATTTGAGTCTAACCCAACGACAGATTAAATTGCCTGGGGAATCTTTAACCTTTTCGCATCGAGATAAAGCCTCTTTGTCGTTTTCTGGAATGTTTGTTATTACTTTGTAAAAGTTACAATATGCGCTATATAAGCCGAAAAGTAAATTGACAAAATTTAAAAACCTCCAGCATTTTTTATAAGTTTTTATTGGAATTCCATAAAATATTATAGGAATATTTCGTAAGAACATGTCTAGTTATTATTTTTGCTGGACAGAGCACATTGGACTCTTTCTCTACCGCTTTGCTCATAATCCTCTCATATCAGTGTATGCAGTCCAGGTTGCTAAATCTGGGCTGAACCGAACGTTCATTGCCCCCTCTGCATAAATTGGCACAGAGACATTTCCATCCTGGGTAATGCCTTGCCAAATGAAGTACACTGGAATCGAATTTAGTATAGGAATCGAACTATTGGTGGTAAGTAATTTGGGAAGGACCTTTAGTGCGGTAAAAATGCTTTTTGGTACTTCGGCTAGATCATAAGGGACGTATGCTCATCCTCAATGACCAAAACTTCTTTCTTCTTTTCTTCGTAGAGATTGCGAAGAGCTGTTTTTGAACGTTGCTCTTGGGATCCCGTGTAGTTAGGGGCGAATCTCTTCAAATTGGCTGGAATGCCCAACTTAAGGATTTTGATGTCACTCACAGTCGATTTCTTCATACCAAGTTGTGAGACTTCAACACGAAGAACACTCGGGTTCTTAACAAAAGCATTCCGAACTCTGACGATTGTACGGGAGGACGACTAGATAGTTTGTTATAATAACTTGTAATTCCTGAAATTTCACCTCTCCTCATAATTTGCAAAATAATAAGCTGTCGCGTTCTGGCGTCTTCAACGAAGTGTTTGACAGTTTTCTTCAAAGATCAAAGAAAATTTTGTTTTGAGCGGACGACAAAATCTTGGCCCCCAAAATTTGACTTTTTACGGTTCTTTTCGTGTATCTAGCCCTTTTATCTGTAATACTTTGGAAATGTAATCGAATGAATCGTTTTATACTGGGGCGTGTATTAGTGGGATGTCTTTGCAATTGTATAGAATTATTGCCCTTTACAAAATTGAATTCGATGTCTTTTTCTTGTTTGGATATGATTTCTCTACGTACTATTTTCACATTGAATTCCCTGCGCGGTTTTCCCCTTGTGCTTTTCTTTTTGAAGGACCCCCGTTGTAACAAGCCTGTTCCCAGCTCGGCAGCGCCGTATTCTCTTCGGCGTCGGCGGATGGAAAATACGTAACGAAGTAAAATTAATTTCCTTCCGCAAATGAAAACCCTGAGCGCGAGGAAATTCACACATGAGACAGCGGATAATTGGCTCATTTACCTCGCAGTTGCATACACTTACGAAGACCGATCGGAAAAGAAAAGATTTTTTCTCCTTCGCTTTTCCTTTCCCATCGGAGAGGGCAGGCTGATAAAAAAAGTGCCGTCGATGGCTTGGAATCGTCTCCTTTTTCGCTGGAATCGAATCACTGCTCTCGAGTTCGCGAAGGATTTCTTGGGTTCGTGTGAACGGTTTGGATGGTAAGTGTGGAATCTTCAATCATCATCGAAGATTGAAATGTATTCCAAAATAAGTGCTTAAAAGAACACGGAAGAATGGTCAGTCACTTGGTTTCATCAGGAGGAATTTTCTACAGGGGGTTTTATACAGATGTTGAATCACGTTTATGTGAACGAAATTATAAAGCTATTGAAACCCCATGCGCCATCATATATTGTATTCTATGTGTTGGCCTTGCTTCTTGGTTCTATTGAACAATCCACACAGAAGAATGATGGCCCATGCTTCTTTGCAGTCTTGTAGCTTCCTTGCAGCATTGAAGCACAAAGTCTCCGCCGCTTTTTGGCCCTTTTTGGGATAAAAGATTGCACGAGTCTTGTTGCAGTTGCTTAAAGAAATTCATGCTTTGTCTAAGGTTACCACTTTTTCATTTTGCTCAAACAATCTCCGCGCGCTGGTCTTCTCCTCTGCGATAGGGCATCCAGTAATTTGTGAACATTGCCCTTGTGCCGTCATTCCACTTGCGAATTTTCGTTAAAAATGTGACTTACAGTTGTCTGTGGTACTTCGATGGAAGATGCAATGGGTTTCGATGCTAACCTCATCAGTTCAGTTGTTAGGGTGCTTCTTGTGTAGTAGTGCTGAGCTTAGATCTTCTCCCAGTCCACATTTGTTAATATATTATGGGCGATTACTTTACTGTTTCATACAGATTGTTTTGTATCGACGATGGCATATTCATTGAAGGTCGGGTGGTTTCCATGGACTACTGAACATTGTTATTATAATTCAGGACAAATGGAGTCCAATAAACTATTAGGTAACCAAAAAAAAATGTTCTGTCGCTTTCCGATGGGATTCACTGCAAGAGTCCAGATGACCGGAAGAGTCCACCGTCTGCGGCAATCACATGTCTTGAGCGAAGTACAAAATGATAGACACGATCTGCAAGGTCGCTACAGGAATGACTTCAGTTCCGTAAGCGTGATGGGATTCTGTCGGTACATTGCATCCTTCAAGGGTTACCCATTGGAAGAAATCGCACGGATTGAGATACAATGAATACGGTGGCCAGTCCATACTCTTGCCGGTAGAGTGGGAATAGCGCAATGCAATAATGCGGTTATCAATGTATTCCTCCAAGAGAGTGAAAATCTCACCATTCCGATGAGGCCTCGCACTATTTGCATGAGCCCAACTGTTTCAGATGAATCGTCCAAGATATTAAAGATGGCTTCAAATTCGTGCAAGATTTGAATGTAACGACTTGAATTTATTGTCTCCTGTAAAAAAAAAATTGGCCTTCGCAAATAGCTTATATATATATCGCCACATGTCGGTGAAATTTAGTACTAACGCAAAGAAACTATAAAACCTTTCCTGGAAGGAAACTACCAAAACATATTAATCTACTGCAAGAATAGGTTTAATAACTCTCACCGTCGGTCCTTTTTAGGACACCCTGTAGCTAGCTATTGTTTTAATTAAATCTAATCTGGTTTACAATCGTTACTGATCGCAATATATCTATTCTTCTTGTGATCTGAATTTGCAAACGTGTTCCTGTTTGAATAGTGCAAGAAAGTTTTTTGAGATTATTAAAATGTTAAACAATATCTGGGGGGTCGTTAAATTATTCTCTACATCATGAATGAACCAAAGACCAAAAAACACCTTCCCCGGTATTCATTTTCTGACGAGGATGTTGCTTGGAAATGACTTTTTCTTCACGCAGGCGAAATCTGAATTAATTTCAAGGAGGCGACTTAAATGAAGTCGTTCTTGATTTTTGCATATAAATTGCTTCCTCCTCCTCCTAAGACTCTTCTTTTTCACTCCTGGTTCCTCTTTTTAACTTGTTCATCTTACCTGGGTAATTATTTATTTTTTCCCCTTCATTACTTTAAAAGCTGTTTTAAAATTAACTTATTATTTTCCGTCCTGGGCGAAAGAGCTCCTCTGGGGTTTGGCGCTTAATTCCTCGTTGGTAATAGACTCTGTCTCTTTCGGTCTGAGGCTGGTGGCTCCTTAATTGTTTCCAGAGAACTTTTGCCGGCAATAATTTGCTTCTGGGAATTAGCCAGATGACATTTCTACATTGTGGAAGAATCGTTTAAATGAGTTGACGTCCATGGCATCGTTTGTAACGCACCAAAAAAAAATATAAACGAAGCCAAAGAATGTTTAAGGGTTTTGTAAGCCCCCAGAGCTCAAGAGAGGTTTTTACCTTCGCTAAATAGAAACACATTAAAGGAATCGAAGTACTGGTGGTGCTGGGTAATTATTTTTGCGCTCTTTATGGAAATGCGCGGATTGGGTCTTAATGGGTGTGTCTTATGAGATTGTCGTCTCAATTCCATTTGAACAGCATTCTTCAAATAGATCCAGACTTGAATTTTACAGTATTTTACGGTTAGAATAAGGTATAATACGTAAGATCTGTCAAACGAGAACATTTTAAATCTTATCAAAGCTTTAATTTTATCTGTTTTGTAATAACATAATTCGAGTGTTATCTTTATTCAATAGCTGATAGAATTCTTTAAATAAACAAACATATTGAAAAATAAATAATTCACAAACGAGGTGTTTCACATTACTGCGGACAGTTCCATTTTCTGAGAATTTCACATGTGTTCAGCTTATTAGGTCTGAGAATTGCTGTGAGTGAGCCACAGCGTTGGCTTAACTGTTGGAGACAAATTGCTGTGATCCTGAAGAGGGGAAAATTAGCATTTGCTCAATATTTGGCCAGGATTGTTGTCTAATGCGCTAAAAAAATCTACGGGACCCGAACCAAAGCTCAACGAGCGCGGCTCACTCCGGAGAATAGCTTTTCAGAAGCAGACCTCGGTACAGGCCTTGCAAAGTGAACCATCAGCACATCTGACACACAACCGTCTTGCAAGAATCCTGCCACTTAGTGATAAGCAAGAACGTGACAGAATGTCCTGGGCCAAATAATAAATGAAATAGATTGAAGTGTTCTTCTCAGATGAGAAGTTTAATCTTGATGGCTCAGATGGATGCGCCTATATTGGCACGATGCAATGGATATCAAATGCTCTCTAACGACAGCTGAAGGAGGTTCAACAATTGTCTGGGGAGCGTTGGATTTAATGCTAATTCTACATTGGCCTTGTACACTGTAGAATGGATTCCAAGAAGTATCAAGAGCTGTTGGACGATCATCTTTTGGAGGACGATCCTAGAATTTGCGGACCGAACTAGATTTATCAACAGGATAACGCACCAGTCCATAGCTCAAAGAGTATCAAAGAATGATTTAATCGCAACTCTGTCACTGTCCAGAAAACCTATGGGGTCTAATATCAAGAGATATTTTGTGGCACCTGTCAATCGAATCAGTTATCGCTAAGTTAAAGTTCCGGAAGTTCTGTAAAGCCTGCGTACACTGTCTTAATGTACAGCACATCGCTGAATGGAAAACGAGTGTCCATAAGCTTACAAAAGAGTTTACCGTTAAAGTTTTTCCTAAAGCTTCCCAAGTTGAAGGCACAATGCTAGTCAAAAGGAAATCTGAAATTTCGTCGAGTTTAACTCCAAGATTAACACAAATTACACTCAGGAGATCATTTTAGCATCTTGTTGAGAGAAAATTCCATCTCTGTATGGAATGGATAACAACGCCAAGATAAGCATCGAGCTATACAGCTCACACTCACTCGACCATCCATTACCTTCGACGAATGGGATTTGCGCTATCCATTCTCAGGTATTTCCCTAACCGAAGTTTAACTGATAAACATTTGTGGCTTATCCCCAGAACCTTGAAGATGTTGGGTAAGTTCATCAGCCAATCAGCGGTTGTCATAGCTTCATTGCACAGGTCTTCATGTATCATTCATATTTTCTGTTTAAAGTGCGGTTTGGTCATTACGTGCTCAAGCAACTGAGATTAAGATTTGTTTCAGGAAAATGAATTCGCATAAACTGCAAAGAGGCCGTTTTTAGGACCACCATTTGACAGTAATGCTTTTAACAGCGGCTTTAGTGTCCGGCTATATTTTACTCCACATGATTTCCATGGTAACTTAGTGAATGGCAGTTCTCATGATTCGCTGGTAGGATTATACTGTACCATTCACTATACACCATTCACCGTACACAATTCTTGGGAATGGTGTATGGGACTGTGGATCCCAAGACCGTAAAATTCTGGCCATAGCGAACCATCCCAACTATCCATAGAAAACGGCCACACTGAAACGAAGTTCACGAGCAGGCAATGCATTGTTGGAATAGGGTCTACTCTTCACGACCCAAAAAAATATCTTTATTGGGCAGTTGTTTGAGCGTTATCGTGAACAGTAGAACTCTATGCACCCTGTTGATCATAGGTGGCTGGAGCTGATTCGTACATCTATTACATTTTTATATAATAGTGATCCAACTTATGATCTCACCTTGTTGCAGAACGTGCATATCGCCATTCGTATTGTTAAATGGCATTTTGTGCTGTTTTTGGTTGTCTTCAGTTTGTATAGAAGACACTGTTATTATACGTAAGTGATGAACTGATACACGATTGTCTTTAAGTTTCCGCTTTAGGGCGTCGAACTTATGTACTACAGAAAGAGTCTTCTCAGTTACATTGTTTTGGCACAGATGTATGGTTTATCACCCTCTAAATTTTGAGAGTTACAACTCATCTGCAATCTTTCCTTCCTTTCACCTGTTTGTTTTATCTCGAGTAATGAACTCTGGCCTTGGGAAGACTGCCTTGGGCTGCCTGTGTATAAATTAGCCAACAAGTTCGTGTTGCTCTCTGTTGGAGGATTCCATTTCGGTTAAAGGCCAGAGCCGGCTCCGAGGGATCATAAGTGGTGGTGCCCCCCTTTATGCGAGGCACTGCGAGGAATTGCCTTGGAGCGGTGACGAAAGGGATAATAAATCTCGTCCACGTCAGCCGGTGACGTTAATTGGAAACGAGGGTATTGGCCAGATGATGATGAATGGAGGAAAGAGAGACAGAGGGAGTAATAAACAGAACACAACGTCAGACGAATTATTTATATGCAATTTAACATTATGGGTAATGTATGAAGGCAAATTTAAAATTGAAATACTGAGGAAGTTCCCGGCGGCGTTTTATTTCGTTTGGATTGATTTTGAAATATAAATCTACTCAGTTACCCTACAATCTAATTTGAAGGTGCAGAAGACAATTTCCAGATGACTTGATTTGCGAAGCAGTGCTGAAACATTTATATCGGTGCTAACAATTTACTATTATCTTACTTATACTGAAAATCGAACTAGAAACGTATGTAAGTTTGTTTTAATCCGTTTTTGTAATGCAAAAAAAGTTTGAGTTCATGTGATTCAAGCATCTACTATTTAAACGGGAGTTGGGTGAATCTAATCATAGAACTTAATCAGCATGGGGAAAAAGAAGGACGTAACCGACTTCAAAAAGGGACTAGTCAATGTTGGTTCTCGTGTACCTGGAGCCACGATTGAAACAACGAAGCAACTCACTGGATCTCGAAAGATGCGATGTCTGTCACTAGATTCTGAATAAAAGGAGACAAAATTCTCGAAGGCATTAAAAGGCAAAAAGAGCATTTCATTCATATAATATATGGTAGATCGGAAAGATCGAGAGTCAGCAAATGTGTTAGAATCAGATCAGAGTGTTAGTTTAAAAAATTTTTAAGTTGTTTAATTGGTCTGTCAGCTTTGAGATCTTTAAATCCAAAAAGAATCCTAATAAGTTATTAAATGATGACAAGGGGCCAATCCCAGAGTCTTTCCTATTTGATTTATTGAATCTTACTTTTAGTTTTCCTGTTCCAATTTCTGGGATTATCTCTTGTTTGCTTTCTTAGAGCCGAACCTCTGCTTTCCCAAGAACTCTTTCAATTGTCCAAAAAGGTCATAGTCGCAGGGGAAGAGATCTGGGCTGTGTGTCCATCTGAGTCAGTGTGTCCATAGTCAGTTTGGTTGTGTGTGATCTGGCATTGTCTTGCAAAAAAAAAACCACAAGTAAGGAGTCCTGGTCGCTTTTTCCTTAGTGCGGGCTACAGGGACGTCCTCAAAAATGTTACTGTAGTAGGGTGCATTTATGGTTCGACGTTTTTCCAGAAAATCGATATGAATGATACTCTGAATGTCCCAGAATGCAGTCGCCATCACTTCGTTGCCGACGGTGTCATCTTGAATTTCTGGAGTCAGTTTGTCGTCATTCCATGCTCGTACGCTTGCTTTCAGGAGTATGATGATGAATCCATGTCTTGTCGGTGGTCAAAACACGCCTTAGAAAGCTGCCACCTTCCGTGTCATGTCGCTGCAGCAGCATGGAACAGATTTCCATCCGAGTGGTTTTGTGCTCCTCGCAGAGTTGCTTAGGGACTTTATCTGGCACAGATCTTGTTGAATTTCAGCTTATCATATGATGATGATCTCCACACTGCCGGTGTTGATGTTCAGTATTGAAGCCATTTCTCGGACATGAATCCGCCTGTTGTCCCTTATCAGCTTATTTGTCCCATCATTGAGAGCAGTTGCTGGCCTTGCCTTATGAGGTTCATTGCCGGTGTTTTGCCCTCCTTCAAACTTTTGGCACCAAGCAAAGACGGTTGATCGAGACAAACATGACTCGGTGAACTGTCTTTGAAGTCTAATGAGCACTGTCTTTGTGGAGAAACTTGATGATAATTGGTCGTTCCATTTTGGTCGACATATCGTGTCCGCCATTTTGTTTTAACAAACAATCGGTTGTTATGGCAACCGGATGAGTGGTGCTGCATTTGTATGACAGACAGTAGTTGCCATCCCAGCAATGAAAGTTTAGATTTATACAAAAAACAAAGTCCAGGTCAAATTTGAATGCCCCTCGTATTTCATCTCTGATTGACTCGTTCTGCTGAGCTTAACCAATGAGAATAATTCTAGCTATTTACCCCGATCCTCATTTTTAGGACCCTAATGTATATTGTTAAATGAATTTATAATTACACTGCCGGCACGAAAGAAAAAGGAAACAGGCACATGCGCAATATAAGTGCTTAACAATTGTAGACGTCTGCTTTAATCAGAGTTTTTGAGACATCGCGGTCTTCACACCGAGTAGAAGTTTGTTCTTTCAAGGAAAGCTATAAAACGTCAATATTTTATTTACGTTTTTAACTATTTAAAGATGTTGTAATGATACAATAATAAAAGAGAACAGCAAGGCAATCGGAGTATCGTAATTCAACCTCTCGATTAATCGAGTGACAGAATTGTTTTGGTTTCGTTTCAGCTGTCATTTCCTTAAGAGGATTGCCAGGATTAAGTAATGCTCCGTTTCTTGTCCGTTTCTGGTTGGTTAAACGAGCTTTTTTTTCATTTACGCATGTATCAGATTCCTTTTTCTTTCATGTAGTCTCAATCTCGCCGTTGAGAATGAAGGAATTGCCTTCGAAAATCGCCAGCCAGGTGGCCGAGAGGGCTAGGGCGTAAGCTTTCTAGTTCTCGAACCTACCTGGTCGTGGATTCCAATCCCGCCTTGGGCATGGGTGTTTGTGTTTGTCCCGGGCTGCGTACAGATATAACTTGTGGAAAAGGCGCAAAATGACCTTAGTAGTCGACGCCAAAAATTCTAATAAACCAACCAATCTTCGAAAATCTTATCCGGCGTTTCATCTCTCGGATGCTCTTTTGTGGTAAGAGGTTTTCCTCCATATACAGGTTGCTTATTGAGCTGTATGGCATTACGTATTCTGTTGAAAATGTCCTTATCCTGAAGGAAAGACTGTAAGCATAAACGGGTTAACCTGGTCTGACACAAAAACATTACTCACACTTAATCAAGTTTGTCACAATTATATAACGGGCCCATGTTTCGTGCTGTTATCGCCATATTCTGAATTTGCCATCCACATGTTTCATTAGGAAACAAGAGTCTTTGGATTAAGTAATGTTATTCCAGTCCTCATTAGTAATATAGCGACGTTCACAGGCTCTGGAAGCGAATTTTCCTGTTTTTGTCCGAAAGGATCGGAATTCCTAAGGACCACCAGCTGTGAACTCCCATTTTTCCTAATACCAGTTTCGTGCGTTTAAATAACCTTCTCGTACGTAGTTATCTGCCTAACTGTTGCACTCCTGCTTGATTTTACCCCATGGCCCATTTTTGTAGGATCCTGTTATCCCCAAATGTTGACGGTTTTGGAGATGGTAGATATTATGTGTCTTGCATTAACTGTCATTTTCTTTCCAAGTCCCTGCGATCTTAACGCTTTCCCATCCTTCAATCGCTAGCTCAGACAAAATATTCAGAACAACTGTTTACATATTCACATGCAACGATTTAGCTTCTATATCACTGACCGCTTCATCGGACTAATCCACTTTATTTGTATGTGACGTACCTTATAAATTGACCAATCAGTATACATGTTGAATCTAAAATAGGGGGACAAATAGGGGCTCCTTCCCCATATAGCCTATTTTAGATTTACTCTGTATATGATGGGCCATTCTTTTAATGGAGGCAAATACAGGCTGTTATTAAGGCGCCTGTATAATATTGGAGAAAACTTCATTTTTGTTTTGCCTTGCCCACAGTACTTATCGATTGTTAAATGAATTCCTACCAAACATTTTCTGTAGTTGCTGTATAGGCAGTGATCGATAAGCCCGTATATCTCGCTTATCAATGATCCAAGTAAAACTTCATTTTGTATGTGTTCCTGTACATGGCTAATTAACAGAGATTATTACTAAGCATCATAAAAATTAAGAACATTTTATTTCACAAGTACGAGTTTTGACATTTAACTAAGTCTTCACTGGACCAAGGACGTTTCCATGGCTTCTTTAGTTAAAAGAAAGGTAAAAAAAAAAAAAAAAAAAAAAATGGCAATTGTTGACATCAATCAAACTATAACGAAACTTTTTTAAAAAGTAAATTTTTTTAACGAAACTAAAGATTTCGATCCTGAAGTTGCTGAACAAAAGAAGGAAGGAAAACCTCTTTGTAAGAAAAACTTTTTTCCCGTGTGCGAGTGCTTTTCAAGCGTATTTCCGGGGGAAAATCTGGTGCATCTCGAGTTATTTGAGGAAAAAGGTTTCTCAACTCTACTTTTGCATTTGAGGGGTTATGGGAAAGAAATCCTTAACAAACGATGTCGGCTGGGAGGGTCATGGAGCCAAAAAATGACCTTCCGGTTCCTCTTGTAGAAGAGCCTGATGGATGGGCGACAAGTTTAATGCTTGGGACCCAGTCGTCGCGGAATCAACCCCCCCTCCTTACTGTCCAGCCAATGGCAGATAAGGAACCAAGTGGAGAATGCAGATAAGAAAAGAAGGCGTTATCGACCCGACAAGTTCTTTTCATGAATTGTTGAAGGAGGAGGTGGGGAAGAAAAAATATATTTATAACTCGAAATGAGATGACGAGGTTGTGAAACTTGAGATAAAGACGGGAGGGCTGATAATTTGTGAGGGAGACTTTTTGAAAAGATATGAAAGCAAGGAAGACATTGAATGGGGTGTTTTACTATACTGTTTAAATGTATGTGATATTAAGTAGAACTTAAGAATTTTTTTCTGTATGAATTGTTGGCTGTATGTATGACGACTTAAGACTAGTTATCATAAGTCGTGTGATCAATGCAACCAGTTTGCAAATGCGATGAGAAAATACGTAGTCGCAAAATACAATGTAAGGCATGACCTTTTACAATTTGCCCGGTTACACAACACAGATTGTTTGAGAATGGTTGGGCGACCATTTAAGTGGTGCTGCCCTGCTCTTCATTTTTTCATATCTCAAGCATATATTGAGTTGTCGGAAATGGCATGATATAAGCTTGCAACTTATAGCGCAAGTTCATATTTGGAAATACTAAAGTCATTCATAACTTTTATCGCTATGTCGTTTGGCAGTTCTAGCTTCATTCAAAAAAAAATGCAGCGATTTGGTTGAGTTTTGGAGAAGATCAAACTGCATTTTCGCCATATTTTACTGTTTTACTTCCGTACTCGCTTGAGCTTGTTCGATTACATTTTGTCATATTCTAATGAGCTTCACACTTTGTCATATTCTTCGTTCATACAAGGAACTTGTCTTTATCGGCGAAAAACTGAACAAGTCGCTAATTTACGGCCTTATCTGAATTGAACGTTATAACACACAAGGCATTATGAAAGGAACGAAACAAATGGAAGTCTGACGCCCAGTCAACCTTTCGTTGGACAGAGTATAGGTAAACTTTGAAAGAAATATAAAAAATCAGCTTACCTAAGTCTGACGCCCAGTCAACCTTCTGAATTTGGCATCTGGAACATTCCTCTTTAAGTGTCCAACAATATTCGAAGAGCTTTCTTTTGAATTCAGCATATATAACTACTTTAAGAACAGAATAAAAATTTAATTTTCGCAAAAACGGTATTTATGAGTGTAATTAAATGCTGTTAGTTTCAAACTAAACATCCTGTATCGAGAAGCTTTATGCCATTAGATTAAATCTCCAGTGCGTTGGTGAGGTTAATCTTAAATACGTGTCGCTTTAATTGGTTTTAATTACAATTGGTGTTAATTATAATTGAAGGGCTCCAACGAAAAGGGATCTAACCGCCAAAATCAGGGTTATTTAAAAATTGATGAAAATTGTAAATAGTACAATATAGGTTATGTATATTATCTTGTATTTTTCATTTAAATCAATTAAACATAAGGACAAAATAGAAAGCATCATCGCTCTGTGGAAAAAAGATCTAAATGCAACAAGATGGGAGTTTCTTTAAAGGCAATTTCTTATTCTGGCGCATGAGAAAATCGCAAAAATATTGCTAAAAGCGTAAGAAAAATGGTTTTAAATGGAAAGATAACACAAAGACTCATCCAGAATAGCTTACGAAACATTGAAAACGGGTCTAACAAGGAAAGTACATGGAGTTGTTCGACCGCACTTTTTTTTTTTTTTTTTTTTTTTTTGCGCGCAAGCATGCCTTGGAAGCGATGGCGTTACGCGGCTGCATTAGTGCTTCGGAAGTGAAAAGTTCAAATAGCATGGCGGTAAGAGGGGAATCAAAATCGTTAGCGGCGGTCGCCAAAGAATCGCAGTTGAACACTGTTATTAAGCACAGAATCTTAATTTTGCTGTAAAATTATTCGTCTCGAAATAATTTATAAGATGAGGTAACATCCATGAATACTATTTTTATTTAAAATTATAAAGCACTGCGATACACACACCCTCAGCAACGTAACGCTCGACATAACTCCAGCGCCGGAGAATTTACGAAGTTTACCGAATTAATTAATAAAATGAAATAAGGAAATGGTTATTAATTACTATACACTCTTTTTTACTGGAAGGCAATTAGGTAATTTTAATAATCTAGTTTTAAAAATTAAGTTTGTTTGGAAACTTGAGAATCCATTCAATTATCGTCTGCTGTCTACTTCCATTGCTTTCGTCCTGAGTAGTGGAAGAAAGAAGTTCCGTCAAGCGCATTAATACACACACTCACACACCATTTTAATCATGGCTATAACAATCGGGTCTTTGTATGACTATGTGGGCTCAAATTGTTTCGTTTTCGCGGTTTATTTTGAAAGAAACAAAATTTCGCATTTTCTTTATTTTGCAAGCATCAGTAGTAGCTTCAGATAAACATATTTCAGTTTGATGGGAATCTGTGAGATACATGTTTGTGTACTTCCCTTGTATGTATGCTGAAGGTTAGCATGGCCTGTTTTTTATTTTAGAAAATAAATACTATGAAAATATAAACTACATTCGTATTTAAAAAAAAAAAAAGAAATTTTACGCCTAAACACATTATTTTTAATATTAAACTTATTTATATATTATTTTTAAATTTTAAACATGTGTATGCATGAATGTTAAAATATAGAACAACTTTTTGAATTAAGCATTTCAGAATTGCATATAAAAAGTTGCAGTCAACTCAGAGCTGAAAAACTTTGCCTTGATTAATAAAAACTGGACTACAATCAGCACTTCACACTTCGGTATGGAATACACGCAGTGATTCCATTGAAAAGACGCAAACTATTTGATAGTTCAAGGAACTATACAATAATGCACGAAGTGAAAGTTTTACATCTGCCAAAAAGACATTAAATAATGACTACGTAGTAAGCATAAACGTATACAAAATGTATAAAAGTTAAAATGAAAGTTGGTGCAGTCACTCCTATTGATGACAGAGAAAAGCATGACGAGATCTTTTCGGATTTTTGAAGACACCAAAAATTTGGTTTGCCATAATTTTATATCTTATCAGTATGAAAATTATTAAGTAGCGGAAGTAGGAGCTACATATTTGTTTCACATTGTCCGTCTTTCCCCTTAGTTATTTCCGCAATTTTTGAGTTAGAAAGTTGAAATTCGGAATGTAGCTTACTATGAACATGTGCATCTTCATTATTTAGTTTGGTTTTGGTTAGCCCACTGGGGTCGGAGTTTCGGGGTGGAAATTAGAGGGAACCAAAAAGTCAACGAGTATTTATGCATATCATGATCACAGTCAACCATTTTCAATCCACTGCTGGAGGAAGGTCTTCTCTAAACGCTTCCATTCTTCTCTGTTTGAAGCTTTGGATTTCCAGTTGACGCCAGCCACCTTTTTTAGTTCGTCGATCCACCTTGCATGGGGTCGTCCTCTTGGGCGTTTAATGTCTCGAGAGTACCAATCAGAATGACTGTGGTCCATCTCATGTCTTGTCTTCTAGCCATGTGACCAGCCCTTGCCATTTAGAATGTTTGATCCGTTCGATGACGTCAATCACCTTCCTTTGGCCTCTTATCCAGCTGTTGCATTTTCGATCTCTTCTTGTAATTCCCAGCACACATCTTTCCATGCTTCTCTCTGTTGTCTGTAGTCTTTGTGTTGTCCTCCTTGATAAAGTCCATGTTTCAGCTCCATAGGTAAATGCTGGTAAAACACATTGGTTGAAAATTTTTCGTTTCAAGCTAAGTGGCATGTTGCTCTTCAAGATAATGTTAATCTTGCCAAAAGCACTCCATGCTGTTCTAATTCGTCTGTTGACTTCATTCAGAATGTTGCCATCCATAGGATTTCTTGTCCCAGGTAAATGTAGCTCTGTACTTTTTCAATCACGATGCTGCCTGCCATGACCTTCTGTTTTGGAGCAAATGCATTGAACATAACTTTTGTCTTCTGTGTGTTCAGTTTCAGTCCTACACGCAGGCTAGCCTCTGCTAGTTCTTGTTAACATTTCCGCCAAGTCAAAAGGACTACTACTGGTGATAATGATGTCATCGGCAAAACGAAGGTGGTTAAGGAATTCACCGTTTATTTTAAGTCCTTTTTTGTCCAGTTCAGTTCCTTGAAGACTTCCTCTAAAACTGCTGTGAAGAGTTTTGGTGAGATGGTGCCTCCTTGTCTTACTCCTTTTCCAAGGATGATCCTTACTTTTCCTTTATCCAAACGAACGGTAGCAGTGGCTTTACTAAATATATCTTCTGGAGAATACTAATATAGCTTCCGGCTATTCCCGTTCTTTCCAGAGCTTTCACTACAGCATGTGTGAACACTGAGTCGAAAGCTTTCTCAAAGTCGATGAAGGCAAAGCAAAGTGTTACTTCATATTCGTTGTGGCGTTCGATAAGTTCTCTAATAACTTGAATGTGGTCGACCGTGCTATATTTATGCTATATTT
Source organism: Rhysida immarginata (assembly GCA_023313115.1). Lineage (NCBI taxonomy): Eukaryota > Metazoa > Arthropoda > Chilopoda > Scolopendromorpha > Scolopendridae > Rhysida > Rhysida immarginata. Next base: position 25,898 of record JAHWFO010006413.1, read on the forward strand.
ATTTATGCATATAAAGGAGTGAAATTCGGTATGCAAATTCCTCCAAGCAAGATCTCCATTACTATGAAGTTTGGGCCAAATTGTTCCAATGAGGTCAGAGTTGTCGTCTTTACAACTATGACAACATATAGCATGTGAAAGATCATTCGATCGGACATGATGAGAAACGAAAGAAGATAGAGCTGTTTTGCGCTTTCTAAATACTACGTTCGAGAATATCAATTCTTCGATTTAAAAAATTGGGGAGGGCGGGTTAAAAAGTGACATAAAATAGATGATCTCAGGGCTTCTACTGCTTTCCTATACCTTTCTCGGGAGGATTAATTTCTTGTTATAGTAGAAATGCAATCATCGCAAATTACTGAAATTATCTGCAGACCTTAGTTAAATTGACTCTTTCAAAATTTAGAATATTGAACAAAAATTTAATTTCTAGGAATGGGCATTTCTTTTGTCATGTGAGAAGTATTTTTTCTAACAGAAAAGCGCTTAAAAACTGGAGTCCATATATGCTATCCCATGTGGCAACGCTGATTCCATTTGAAGTAATAGCGATGGATCAGGAAGATTGTTATTATTATTTTAATTGAATTCAACTGAAGATAGAAAGACCCCAACTGAAAATTAACTTGCTCATTAAGTGGGTTTTAGATGATCCAGTCACACAACTTACTGCGTCAGTCACACAAGAAATGAATTTCACATTTCGCCTGTAAGTTTTGGAATAATAATTTTTTTTATTTGGTTTCCTTTTATTACTATCTGTTATGGAAAATTAGGCTGAGACGTGTTAATATGGTATTTTTTGAAAGACCGATCTATGTGAAAGGCCGACTTACATTACTCTTCCAGGTATCAAAACAAAAAAAAAAGCGTTTGTTACTTAAAAATTATTTTTCTGAATGACTTAGTACTTCATATATTGAATAATAGCAGATTATAGTCACAAAAATTATTTTACTTGCAGTATACGATGTATAGAACATGTTTTGGTGTTTTTCTCAAAATGCTTTTCTCAGTCCAGCTTTAATTTTTCTCTCTAAAGCCAGTTTAAAAATCCTCTTTGTTGACATTTTTAGTAGCGTTTATTCATCTAATCTAAAACTTTATATAAATTTGCTTTGTTTTTAGTCTGCTGTTTTTACTTCGTTTTGTTGAACTTTGAAAGTTTTTTTCGCGCTCTTGGTGTTTAACTTTTTTTTTTTTTTTTTTCAAATTTGTCATCTTTTGATATTTTTAAAGTTCTCCCCTTCAACACTATGTATTAAAAGGAAGGAAAATATGTCGAGAATTCGAATTATTGAGCAACAACAAGGAGGTTCCACGAAGGAAATAAGAGGATTAGTGGGGGGGGGGGGGGGGAAGATATTTAGCTGAGATAAAAAGAACAGGTAATGAAAGACGGCCTGTAAAATAAATTAATTTTCAGCTAAAGGGATAACGAGAATGAAATGGAGACGTTTTTGTATTCTTTATCATTTTTACATTGTTGTTGTTGTTTAATTTTTTTGTGTCTTACTCAAAATGAAGCAACATTTCTTGCATATTTTCTGAATTCCATCCTTTTTTTGCCATCTCTTGTTACTTCACTTGGATTGTTATTATTAAAAAAGAAGGTTTCTCGTTCGGCATGTTTGTTTAATAATTAAATTTTCACATATTTCAAGAGTTTTTCGGTTTAAAAGGGATCTCGTATCAAATTGCTCTTGAAGAGTTACCTTCGGCACATCTTGAAAATTTTATTATTTGCTGCTTAATATTGAAAGAGTTGTTTTTAATAAGCTTTGAGGTCGTTTTTATTGCATTGTAAATTTTTTTTAAGAAATTCAAATTTACATCACCTTATCGAGGACATAGTAAAGCTCGCGAGGAATTTAAGCGGTTAGACATCTTGATTACAAGCGTTATTTCGAGGTTTTACAAGATATGAAGGACATTTCTTTAATAACTTTTATTTTATATATTTTACGCACACAAGCCAATGAGTTAGACACTTGTTTTTAATATTTTATTAGACCCCCCCTTCTTTGGCCAGAATTAGATAAGTGTGTTGGCATACCAGGCGTGTCTAGAAATTCGGTGAATGATATTAGAAAATAAAGAAAAGAGATACTTCAGGAATGTGTTCTGGAAGTCTTTTTGTTGAAACGAGTCAAGCACCTTCTGCGATTCGCACTGGATCTGCTCAATCGTATCATGGATTCCCATTTCCGGAAAGAGGACAAAGTCTGCAGGAGCCTAATCTAGCGAGTAGGGTCGGTGTGGAAGCGAAATCATTTTGTTTTTCGCAAGAAACACGCATGTGAGGAGAGCTCGGTGAGAGGGTGTTTTGTCTGGTGGAGCATCCAGTTTTTTTCCACGCCACGCATCTGGTTGGTTTTGCCAAACGTCCTCCCTGAGATTGCTCTTTGCTCGGATTTGCTTGTTCTCAAATTTAATGTTCATGTTAAAATCTCAGACGACCTCACACACGTGGTCACAATAGCAGTATTTTCTCAGTCCCCAATGCACATGAAACAAAATTCTTTGAAAAGCTAATTTATGAAAGTTAGGGCTATAATTTACTGTATTTAAGGATTTGTGGTGACATGCATAATCAGTCCCGAACTTTTTGATCGTATCTCGTATACAGGGTGTTCGTAAAATGTAGGATAATAATTACATAGTGTGATTCCATGCGTCAATCTACTAAGCAAAAATTTCCTTATCGAAAATTTAAAACTCAAAACGTATGAACTGCGCTATGGCAAAAGAAAACTGAGGCAATTGTTGAGATTAAATGACGTTTTCCGCCAGCTTCGCGGAAACTTCGCGTGACGTTTAGACCCTTAAAATTTGAGTTTTGAACATTTTGCATAAGGAACTTTAAGTTGTTATCATCCAAAGGACCACGCTAGGTATTTATTATCCTACATTTTCCGAACACCCTATATAAATAACTTGTTAAATTAATTATCAAAACAGCAGAATGAGGAACGACAACCTCCTATCATTGTTATATAAATAAGCTACAGCCTTCTGAGAATGGCCAGTTAGTATGTAATATGAATATTGAGTATGAACAAGAAATGGTAAAATGGAATTGAATGATGTGTTAGTTCCATTCCTGTTCCAGGTGATGTTGATGCTCCAATTGTTGGTGAGTACGACGACGAATATCGCATTCACCAATCATATGATAGTCAGAAAACCGTTCTTGAATGGAGCATCCGTGTTATTGATGCGTCCAGCCAGATGCGATCTACAGAATTTACAGTTGGTGGTCATTCTCACTAACTTTTCCCAATTAACAGTGTTATTTGCTTCAAAGATGTCTTATTGCGATCTGACTGGAGGGTGGAAGATCTGCAAAGTTTTCATCTGAATCCGCTTTTGTAGAGAAATATGAAATTGTGTAAACAATACGAAACCAATTTTTATGCAATTATTTGTTTGCAACAAGTTCTGATGGTGTTTGTTTATTCACCTGATATTCACATGAAACTGTTAAGAGAATATACAGATAAAACAGAGAAGGAAAATAAGGTTTAGTACGGTGTTAGAACGTGTTAATTGTTAGTTAAGACCTGACTACGTTTATTAAGGTTTATAAATATGTCCGAATCTCTAAAAACAATCCTATCTAAATTGATCAAGTAGCTCTTTCGGAATTAAATCTTTTTTACTTTTTGGGTCATAAGTTTTCGTTTTGAGCTCTTAAGAGTATAGTTCTGGGCATCCATTTCCTTCTTTTTCTCTTTTATATATGTTAGCAATTGCGCAAAGCCCACGAATTATGAATGCTTTCAATGTCACTCGTAATTATTTTGTTTCCTTTTTTCCTATTCGCAATCCGATTTTTCCATTCTTTTTGCTCGGTTCTTTTCTCTTTCCCTTTCCTCCATATTCGTTCGTTTTCGGCTCTTACGACTTGTCGTAAATTTCAACTTTCTCTGAACCTCCTCAGAATACGTTGACGTTTGGAAAAGTTTTGGAAACAATTTGGACAAGCGAAGTTTTGAAAAAGGACAAGGAAAAGAGGCGGGGGAGGGAACTGTTTTGATGTAGTTTGTGCTTTTCACTTTTCTTTTCAGTGATACGACTTTTTTTTTGTGTGTGGAATTTCGACTGAAAATGGCGTCAGTAAGGAGAGGAAAGGAATGGGTGAAGAGTTTCGATTTCGTTCTTTTGTTCGGCACGGTGAAAAGGGAAAAGACTGACGAAACAATTCATAAGAAAGGAGAAAAGTTGAATGGAGAATAATAATACAGTAATAGGTGTGGGGGGAAAATTAAAATTTAATTATGCCTCGACGTGTTTAATAGGCGAATCTAATGAGCATTGCTGGAGGGGAACACTGTTCATTTCTTACTCATAAATCTGTTTTAAGCTATTACTTTGAGAGATCTCTGATCCTACTACTACTAGGTTTCAGATTATTCTTTACAGCTCATTTTATCTTTGCGTCGCAACCAGTTTCGACACAGCATCTTCATTTCAAAAACTCAAAGACCCGAAGAGATGAAAATCGCTTGGAGCGAGGTCAGGAGAGTATGGCGGAGGTGGTACTTGCTTCCAATGTTTGAAGTATGCTCTGAAGTCGGCGTTGTCTGTTAAAAAAAGAACACCGTTTGTGCTGAAACATGCTACTTCTTCCTTAAAGCATTATATGTTATGCTATGCTAGCACTACACCTTAATCATGGTTAAGTAACTACGGTCAATAGATGGCGGTAAGAGTAGTAACTGGCTTCCGCGGGCGTCAAATCTTGCCTTTAGCGAAATTGCGATGAATGGAACAGAATGTGCTCTACACTTAGCAGTTACATTTAGCCTTTCTCAAGTCTGAAAATTGTTCTCCCCAAACATAGATAACCGAAGCCGGCCGCACAGTTCTGCTTGATCGTGATCAAGAGTTAACCGCGGTTAATTAACGTGATTAAGGTGCAGTGCGAACATAGCATTAGGTAATCCTCCAATATTCAAGGATCAGGCGTTTCAAACGTTGAATGTCCACGGAAACGACTATCTTGCTTCGCAGCCGCCACGATGGATGTACGACTTATTGCAGAAACTGTTCATAGGAGGCACTGGCATCGATAAAACAAAAAATGGCGTCTACCATAGAAGAACAGCAGTGTGTTGGATAGCTTTCCGAAACAAAATCTCCTATCTTTATATAGAGGTGATGCAAATAACTTATAATAAATAAATAAACCACTAATTAAAACTTGGATTAATGAAAACTTGGATGAATACCTTTTTGGAGACCGGGCCGTTTAGACGTCATGTTTTGTTCCGTCGATGCCAGTGTTTCCTATGAACTGTTTCTGCAATAAACGAATAGATCAGATAAACGTTTTGGAATGTCTTTGTAACAATCTGATATGATATATGATTATTTTATTAAATATTGATATGATGCAGATCTTTTATGGATATAAATTGAAATGTAAGTGTAAATTTGTAGGGAAAAATAATGGAAGTGGAGATACTGAAATATAAATATGTAAACTAGTTCATTCTCATGCGAATTTTTGACTCTGCTAAACTTTCGTTTAAAGGTTTACATATTAAGATGAAAAACGAAAGGGAAAATCCAGGGACTGCGAATAGTGTCTTGCTTGTCGCCTGTACCACTGGGTGACCCGATACAGCAAGGTTGTCTCCAAGTATCTTCGTTTCCACTTTGACTATTTAGTAGTCTATAGAACACTTGGAGACAGACTTGCTGCCGTATCAGTGATGGTCAAGTTGGTAGATGTGACGAATTGGATACTCATGGTCCTTGGTTAGAATCTTAATATATTTGCTTTATACTGGAGCATTATCTTCAGTATTTATTTATTATTTTGTTGTGAAACCTAGATTTGCGCATTCATCTTTGAGTATTGTCATTTGGACTTTGAGTATAGTCGGATACGCCCCGTTTTTCTTTCATTGGACGTGTATAGCTTAGTTTGATGGCTAAAAGGGGGCTATGACCTAACGTCCTTTGACTAGCTGATAATTTACAGAGAGAACGCGAGAAAACTTTTGATTGATCCTCATTTCCTGAAGGTAATTAATAAATCTTGTTCAAATAAGTTGAACAAACTCGATTAATGTTCAAATCTTGATGAGGAATTGATGAATTTTCATTGCCCTTTCCGCATTTTGAACCACTCTCTCTTGGCTCTGTGTGCTCGTATTCTTAATAAATATTTGATGACGATCAATCAATAAGAGCGCACAGCACTTTAAAAGGGTTTCGATCCCCTGGCCATAATCGGAAAGCCAAACGAATGGCAAACGATCCATATTGATGATGAATTAGATATCAATAGCACAATAATAAATCAATTGGCAAGGAATATGCAGATTTTTGAAAAAAAAAAAAATCAAATTTATTATGGTTTCAGAAGTCCTGTTATGTACACTCTGGGCGATTTTCTAATCGTTCTCTAAGGTCGACGTTGTGTTCTACATTTATATCTCTGGTGGCTATTTATTTAATAAAGTGAATTGCATATTATTATTATTAATAATAATTCATCATGATATCTGCTTAATTGCTAATCAATTTTATATGGCTAATGGTTTTGATATGGGCCATGGTTCGTTTCCATTTGCTGCATATGAGCGTTTAGAAGTGATTCTTCATTTTCACTTAAATATTTGAGTTTGTCGTTAAAACTATTCCATTAGCATATCGCTCGTTTAATGGCACCGGTAGATTAATGAAGGATCTTTAATAATATTAAATTCTTCAAATATATTAAATGTTATTAAATTATTTGCTTTATTATGTATATAATCAAAAGTATTTGGACATTAGCGAATATTTGCTTAGTAATTTTTATGAACCATGAGAAAACGGTAAAGTTTCCGAGTTTCATCGTGAACTCGTCTTCGTATGACATTTGTATAATGTTTCCATATGAAAATAGACTGTCAGTGGATGTTGTGAAGAGACGGTATAACTACAGCAGAAAAGCATTCTGTCGGCTTCCCTCATAATTTTCATGTGAAGCAAATGAGCGTTATAATTTATGCATTTATTTATTTAAAGGTGGCATCCCTTTTGGGGTATAATAAATGGGTATTTGGCTATTCAAATGTATACCCTTGTGCAAATTTATTGAAACAAATCATTTCATGTATTGCGGGGATCCTTTTTGCTTTGTCGAAGCAGGTGAGCGTCATCTCAAGGAGAAACCGATCCGGCTTGATGACACGGCTGGCAGTTGCTAAAATTACACCAACCACTGAAGCAATCTCTCGATACGTCTTAGCTGTGTATTCATGCAGAGTATGATCTTCGTGCGTTTCTTAAGTGTCACTTACATCTCGAATGACGGTCGAATTCCATTTGGCCATGTTTCTAAAATCTGATGAAATACGATAGCTGCTAACGTAATAATTGCATCAACCAACATAAAAATGACCAAACTGACGTATTCGTGATTGTTTTGAGTACAGGATTACGAGTAATATAAAAACATGCTTTGTGTCAATTTATTTATTTATATATTTATTAATTTATTAAATGTCAGCACTCCGAAGGAGTAATACCCGAAGAGAAGATAAAAACAAATCACCAGTTGAGCTTCACCAGCACTTGTCAAATCAAACGAAATAACAACTAGATTAACAGAGAAAAGAAAACAAGCTAGTACTTGGACAAAACTCAAGCCAACGCATTAGATTCCATCTACTAGGATGGAGTAAGTCATGAATTTGAATTTTGAATAAGCATAAAATAGTCTTTTAAAAGCCTGTGAACGTGGACCCAAAAATTACCACTTAAATCTGAGGTATATGTTGTGTGTAAGTTTATTCCAAATCTGGATGGAACTGTATGAGAAGCGTTTGACCACAACGATGAAGTCCGGGAGGGACCATCAAACTTTAACAGACGAGTTTGGCGATAAGTGCTACCCATCCGGAACCAGTCTTTAACAAAAGAAGCGGGATGATGTGCACAGCGAACTGCGTTAGCTATTTCAGTAGTTAAAGCAACACTATAGATCGTGATGACAGTCGGTAATCGGAAATGGCCGCAAGTCTGGGTAACGGAGTCCATTCTTCCTAATTTAAATGCTATCCTAACTTACGGTTATAAGCCGACGTAAGACGCTTAAGGTTCAAAACAGAGCTAGATGACCAAAACAAAGCACTATATGACAGGCTAGTAACGATAGAAGCCGATATAAACTGGCGTAACTGGGAAACAGTAACAAAAATTCTTAGTCGTTTTATCAAATAACATCTCCGATTCAACATAATAATCAACATTTGCACTAGGGGGTAAGTTTGCCTTTTACAACAAATTATATAGTAATGGGGTATTATGTTGTCCGCATGACTGTTATGGTGTTCACAGGTTTATATGTCACATTTTAAGTCCCTTAAGTGAAAAGTAATAGTGTTCCATAGATGTATTACTTATATGGGAATATATTGCTGCAATTTGTCACTTTTATTGCAGAGGGTTCTAGGCAATATTTTTGAGTGGTTCGAGTCTATTGCTAGTTTGTCAACCATTCTTTCACAAAGTTAGCTGGTTGATTGTATCGGTTACTGCTGTGTATATTTCTTGGATTTTTGCTATGTTGATAATAGTGTTCAGCTTTGGAAGGTCGTTTTCATTATAGTAAATGGCAGTGGAGTGAAAAAGCCGTATCCGTATCACTTGGCCATACCAGCGCAACTGAGATCTCTAAATGCGGAGAAGTAGCGGCTCAACGCTTAAAGACTTCCATATTGTGCCGCTGTACACTCTCTCTAGTACAATAACACTTGCCACACCTCTTATAAATCTCATTTCGGCCCGCTTGTACTCGCGATCGCACACTTTCGGTCATTACCCAAAACTCATGACCATAGGTGAGAATGGGGACAAAGATAGATTTGAAAACGGAGAGCTTGGCTTTGTTTCTCATCTCGCGTTTCGTTAAAACGGATCGCAACAGTTCACGTCTGACACAGCTTGCTGCACCGATCCTAGCATCCAATTCTTTATTCTGCCGCCTATCACTCGTGAATGCTATCCCGAGACATCTGAACTTCTCCACCAGCCTCAATGGGGCTCCCCTAACATGGAGAACGCACTGAGCAGGCTGTCTTGAAAGGACCAGAACCTCAGTCTTATCCACACCATGATAATAGAAGGGATCTCCCTTCTATTATTATGGCCACATTGATCTTCATGTCAGTCTCATCCCTTTTAGAATTTATTAATTAATTGATTTATTTATTAAGGTTGTATATGTTCGTGTGTACATCAATTAAAAACTATCTACAGTCTGTTCTAGCCATCTAGAAACTAAAAACGAAGCTCGTAGCGAAACTGAAACTGATCTAAGGCGTCTGTTTGATTGCCTGATTTGAAACTTCCAGTAAGAAGTTGCCGCGACCATTTAATAGTAAAGATAGGAGGTATTGCCAGGCCCCGTACTATTTTATAGTTAGTATTGTTATGAGCGGGCCCCTGTAGCTGAGCGGATAGGCTATCCAGCGGTAATGCCATATACAGGGTGTTTCAAAAATATGTACAATAAATTTAGTGACATATTCTTCAGGTCAAAAGAAGACGAAAATGTTCTATAGCACTTTGTCTGGCAACGATTTGTTTGCGAGTAATCCAATATCATACAGTAGGGAAGCACGGTAGTTAGCGGACGATATTTTAGCAGTTCCAGCGTTTCGACCCTACACTAGGTTGAGTGGTTTGTTCCATTTAAACCTACTTTAGGGTTGTTCCATTAGATGTGTACGGTTGTTTCCATTACTGTAGTTTCACTACTGTACATCCACTAGGAATATCAATTTCAGAACGTTTGCGTGCTCTGACATACGCATTACGATTTACGTAAAAAAAAGTCATGTACACGTATTCCAGTGCAGAATACACTGACATGCACCTAATGTATGGTCTTGCGGACGGAAATGCTGTGGAAGCAAGAAGACTCTACCAAGAACGCTTTCCGAATAGACGTTTGCCAAATAACCGAACATTTGTATCTGTCGACAGACATTTGAGGGAGCGTGGTTCCTTTGGCCGTCAAACAGGACAAGGGCGGCCTGTAGCACATTCTCCGGATGAGGAGGATGTGATAATTGACATCATACATGGTGAACCACAGACAAGCACCCGTCGTATTTCTTCCATGGTACACATTCCGCA
>JAHWFO010006418.1:0-14016 GCA_023313115.1 Rhysida immarginata
ATTGAAAAATTGCGATACCGAATGGGGTTACGAAGTTTTAACAATATCCGGAGGAACCACTCTTGAAGGCGATAAAGACGTAATAGATTTTATTTGGAGGAGGAGTCCCCAAAATTGAATCTCGTATAAGCCAAAGATTGGATTAAAGCCTGATAAAATAGTAGTAAGATGGAGGGGGGGGGGGAGATAATGGAGACGGGAAAAAAGACCAAGAAGAAAATTGAGTGTGGAAGCAAGGACGTTAATGTGAGTGTCCCAAAATAAATTATATGAAAGGTGAATACCCAAATATCTGAAGGATTTTGACGAGGTGATATTTTGTGAATTATAATTAAGCGTGAAAACAGGAGTATAAAATTTTTTATTGCATTGAAAAAAAATGCTATAGGTGGTCTTATCAAGGTTTAGCTGCAAATGGTTAGTACAGTTCCAAAGGTAGAGTTTATGAAACGCGGTATTAAACTTGTGTTCGATAGACAGGAATGATGAGTCTGCTAATGATCAAGTGGCATCATCAGCGTAGAGAATTAGGGACAAAGGAGATAGAAAATAAAGGAAACTTCATTTATAAATAAGTTAAAAAGGAGAGGAGATAAAATTGAACCTTGTGGGACATCGACATTCCGAAAAATTGTATCTGATGAAATAATAAATAGACAAAGAGTATAGTCTTTGCTGGGGATCCACGGATATTAAAGAAATGGGAACGCTTAAATAAAACGAGATTATGGGGGATAGAATCGAATGCTTTGGAGTAATCATTGAATAAAGATAAGACAAATTTATTATTGGACATATTAGAAATTATAAATTCGGTTAACTCAAAGCACGCTGTTGTTGTACTGTGCTTAGGAACGAAGCCATGCTGCGATGGGGAAACAAGATTATTCGAGAAATGTAGAAGGAAAGGCGAAAATAGAAAAGACTTTCAAAAATTTTAGAAAAAGAAGGAAGTATTGAAATGGGGCGATAGTTGGAAAAATTAGTCGTATCATCTTTTATGTAAATAGGGATAATTCCTACCTTGAGAAAGTGAAATATTAAATAGTAAAGTAAGAGGAGTCACAAAATCTGAGGAGGCCGAAATAATTATATCTGAACGAATACCAAGAGGGTCTGGGTGGATAGAGAATTTAAGGTGATATATTAAAGACAGTACTTCGTCAGGAGAGGCGAGAGGGCTAGGGCGTAGGCTTTCTAGTTCTCGAGTTCACCTGGTCGTGGGTTCGAATCCCGCCATGGGCATGAATGTTTGTGTTTGTCCCGGGCTGCGTACAGATACAACTTGTGTAAAGGGCGCAAAATGACCTTAGTAGTCGACGCCAAAATTTCTAATAAACCAACCAATCGTCAGGAGAGGAAGGGGGGGTGAAGAAAGCGTGAGGTGTAGTAGGTGGAAATAATGGATAGGAAGAAGCGTGGGAAGAATTAGGAGGGGTTAAAGGTAATAATGTTTCTAAAAAATCTGTTGTGGGCACCACGGGACTCCCTTGTACGAAGCTTAAACGAAAGCTTTTTTGGGAAATATTTCTCATTATTATTCTTGAGACACGTATTTCCGTCTCTCTCTTTGTTTCTAAAAACTCCAATTGTTGAAACAAATTTTGACAGCTGTTTTTGTTCTTCAAATACAGTTCTTCAAACTCTGACGTCACAAACTGCTTCACGCAAACAAACTCCATAGACATGAAAGGAAATCTGTTGTGGGACACCACAAATACACATGTTTGGCCCAACCGGTTGCAATAAAAATGAGAGGTGCACAACTAGATGTTACAGCAGTCCTGGATACAAAATTTCAACATTCTACGGCTAACCGTTTTTGAGAAATGGGAGACACTCACGCACGTACGTAGGTACGTACAGACGTCACGCCGAAACACGTCAAAATGGATTCAGGGGTGGTCAAAATGTATATTTCCGTTGAAATCTGAAAAACGAAATGAGAAGAATCGAGAGTCGAGGGGTCCGGAAAAGGAGTGATCTTTTTTGAAGCTCCATGAATTAAGTTGTTGATGACTTTCCATTTTATAACTCGTTCACACTGCGAATCATAATTCGGCTCAATCGTGATTCGATGGATTATGATTGACGGTCGAGAAGTGTTCACACTGCACGCACGCTAGTGTAATTGATCAACACCACCTAGCGAGGACAGTTGTGCAGTTGGTGCTGTTGAGCTCACAGCAGTTTTGCGATTCCGTTTCTAATATGGCTGCTGAAGAAATCTGTGTTGAGGCTGTGTAGTGAAAAATCTGGGTCGGGACTCCAGAGCCTCGTTTTCGAACATATATCGAGGCGAACAATGTTTCGGAAACGTCGTTGAGCGGACTATCATTCGCGCGAACGAATCACAATTTGACGAATGAGGTTCCGTTCACATTGCACTTCTCGATCATGATTGACGTCTGGAATATGATTCAGATGTGCAGTGTGAACGAGGTATCAGCTTGTTGGCACCAACTTCATTAAAAAACGAGCGAAATATGAAAATTTGCTATCTCTGATAACTTTAAGAACACAGTTAGAAGGAGCGGAAATGTAAGTTTATTATGTGAAGTAGGGAAACGTCTAGACTTTCGGTAAAGAGCATTTTTATGTGAAGTTAAAGATAAAGATTGTCCTTATTAAAAAAGCATTGGAGAGGAAACCAGTGGGCATAATGGCAAACTTGGATGCGAAAAGCGAGACTACGGGGAAATGACTAGTATAGTAATGACCAATAAGCGAGGATGTGGCTTCAGAACAGCGCCTAACCGTGTCCTCAAACCGATAACTATTCATCTCAGGACAAATGATATCAGTGAGCCTTTCCTCAAGAAGCTCTGTGGCAGTTTCTTCATCGTTCTTGTAAACAATTTTATCATGATGTGAGGATGCGTTATGCAAGTTTCGTCACTCGGTAATGTCCTTAGCGATATATCTTCCCATATCAGTGACTTAATGTTTTATAGCAGTAATCGTGTCCTGATGGTTTGAAACTCATTACCATCCAAATTCGGTTTTGTAACGCCCACTAGTTTGCTCTCCAGAGTGATTTGAACAGGAATATTTTATTTTGAATTGTCCCACATTACACACTGTCGACAATTTTCTAAATTGCTAAATATAGCTGAAAAAAATTACTTTTTCATCGCACGCCATAGATAACTGACTTAACAACACTGCGTACATAGTCCAACCATATCATTGTGGTAACCAGAATAATCGCCGTGTGGAAAAACAGCCAATAAGATGCTGGAAGATGCCGTTTGTATCTGGAACCATTTCGGACAATTCTGGCCGTATTCTGTCGCATTGTCTGGTGAATATGGGTGTACCTTATCCCATCATTTCCTGGGGTGAATGATGGGGTGAATATCCCATCATTTCCTGGGAAGATGGTGAATATGATGTATCTGATCCGCAAAGGTGAATATGGGTGTACCTTATCCGCAACGATAGATAAGCAAATCGGTTGAGTGTTTCTCATAGATATTAGCGGACCCAGATAATGCCAAGAAAACCTAACACAATGATTGCAGGTGGATTCTCTTTGGCGGTTTCTCTACCACTAAGTCCATCCACTCGATGGAGCAGAAACCGTTGCCACTCACGAGAGGTACAATTCCTGTATTGAACTGTACTTTGTCTCTGCCCATGCATCTTTGTCGGCATGGGTACATTGACCATCCGTTAGGTTCAAAGCCCGTTTGGGTTTGCTTTTCTGTATATGTCTACGCATGGTGGCAGCCCCCTAAATCGTTTGGCAGGAACGAGTAAGTTGATTATTTGTTGCATGTTGATTGGCCTGCACGTATCTTCCCCATCACGTTCATCTCTACGCGTTCCACGCCGTTATCACAGCAGCACACGTACAGTTTACAAACTGCGCAGTTTCGATAATGTGACCACCCTTGGATCATCCCCTTTTGCAAATCTGATAAATCGCTCGTTTACCCATGACAGCAACGACTGACATGAGTGCATAGTAAAGACATCTTAATTTTTTATACCCACCAAGCGAGCTCGCACCTCGTGCTTCTTTTTAATTGCATAAGCAAAGAGGAGGTGGTCACAATAATGTAGCTCGACTTTGCACATTATAATACCATTTATCAGACTCGGAAAAAATCCATAATTATTGTTCGACAAGATTTTACCCGCGCGCAGTTTGCGCTTAATTAGTTACAAATTTAAATTGTCTCGTGTGACAAACTCACATGTTCTCCTTTATTTATCGTTTGACAAAAACTATTGCTCAGACAACAGTGGTCATGTCTTTTCAGTTCTGCCGTGTGCTTCAAGCCAGCGCCAACAATGCTTAAACGTGCAACAACAACGCAAAACTGTTTCCGTGACGAACTCACATGTTCTCCTTTATTTATAGTTTGTGATTGATTGATTAATATTTGTTTGATAAATATTCATGGTCATCGAGCTTCCGCCATTTGCCATTGTTTCGAGAAGCTAAGGAAAACAGATCGCACTATATTCTATCCAACGAAAGAAAAACTGGGAGTGTCCAGTTAAATTTCCAATTTCAATTGTTAAACATTGTTAATTTTATTTAGCAACAATGTCTGAAACTGAAAATGAAAGTAAAGTTTCTATCTGCCGATAGGGCGGCGCTGCAGGCGTAGTTGGGCTAGGGTGCCTAGATAAGGGTGTCTAGGCACCCTTACTCCGCACTTATCCAGGCGCCGAGATTGTACATGCAGCGCCACTTTTCAATAGAGTTCCCTCCCTATCGGGAACTAGAAACTTTAGTTTCATTTTAACCACTGCCTACTATTATATTTTAGTTTATTATATAGTAGGCAGTGATTTTAACAATGGAGGTCGATGACCATGGTTTTCATGTATGATTACTATGCTCAATCCTTTCTTTACATTTAAAAATTATACTTTTTTTTTAATTTAATTGCCCCCAGATTGAATCTCTTCCAAACGATGAACATTTCGGTGAAAAATATAAGGTATGTATTAGGTAATTTTTCCTTTACATTTTAAATTCCTTAACATTAATTATTTTTTTTTGCGTTATCAGGATGAGTGAGATAATGAAAACTGCAATTCTGTAGACTATACTCTATGTAGACTATATCCAGTCCACACATAGTAAAGAACGACATACACAAAGAAGCCCTTTTTATTTCATTTTTATTATATTTTATCATATCTCTAGACAGAGACGGTATCCTAAAAAGGACTGACGGTTTTTAAAATGGAATAGCAGGAAAACGGTGATAGTTATTAAAGTCATTCTTGCAAGAGGTTAATGTGTGAGACCAGAAATTTGTTTTGGTACGTTTACTTAGAGAACATGGCCGTAGCCAAGGGGGAGCAGTTGTATGAATACACTCTTCATTCACTCTTATCTGTGAGTCTTAACAAAAGAAAGTAAGCAAACTGTGGGGTCGGTTGGCGATAAACAGACTGATTGGCCCGCTGGGGTCGGAGTTAGAGGGGACCAAGTGATCTACGTGGTACTTGAACTCTTGGCTTCCGTTATTTTCCTATACCGTTCTCGGGGAGAGTAATTTCTTGTTGCAATTTCTTGTTATTTTATTTGTACTTAAATTGATGGATGGTTGAGCTAAATTACACTGTTCCACAAAAAAGAAACTTTTTTCATTTTTCTGAGGATAGTATCTAAAATTCTTATGGAAATTTATGCGCTGAATTCAGGGGGGAAATCCTGAGATCACGCACTTCCTTCGGAAAAGAATTAAAGCCGTTGGTCCCGTGTAGTCGTTTGCCGGCTGCACGTTAAAGAACCCTTTGCGGCCCCTATAACGCCGTCCTGAAATGACCATAGCAGTTGAAAAGGACGTTAATACCAAACAAACAAACCAAACCAATAAAATATGGTTTTAGTTTTTTCTCTATCAGGCATTCTCAAGTTACTTGGACTTTAACTTTTCTAATGCCCCGTACACATTGGACCGGCAAGGCGGCAAAGCGGCGAAGCGTCTTTTTCTGCCTCCCCCCTCCTGCCTCCTCTGCCGCCCGCGCGAGTTATTCCCACTGGACCGGCACGAGAGAAGCGGCAAGGGAAGAGTTATACAATGATGGCGTCGTGTCGATCTTAACTTATTGAAGTAAAACTGGACGAAGTTCACGTTTCATAGAAATTTATAATATCCGAAATTTGCTATATCTGAGACAATTCGGAATTTGTTTTATCACTGTTGAAAGGCCAATTGGCACAGTTGAGAATTCCGAATTGTTTCGTTTATTTTTTTTTTTTATCGTTTATATCAGAGTTCGTTATAAAGAAGTTCAACTGTGTTTTATGTCGCTGAGAAAGCATAATTAAAAATTAACAAAACAGAATATACAAATAAACTCTGGTTTTATTTATATTTGTTCATTCAGTGTGCATATTTTCTCGTATTTATAAAAAGTCTTCAAGATTATTTTTAAATTTGATTGTCGCCAACATCGATCGGCAATATTTTCATTCGAAGCGATCGAAAACCAAATTCGTGATCACGTTTCTGTTCTAGCTTGCTAATTTCCAACTGAATTATCTAATTAAAATTTAACCAAACGTATGTATTTAACGATGTAAAAAGCTGAAGGACAATAGCAATTTATAATTTCACATTTACAAAATAAAGTGCATTCTCTTTATTCTATTTCACTATTTCCGCCATCATTATTTTGATCACGTGCTCCAGTAGTCGAACGTGATTGGATGAGCATGCAACCGGCAAAAGCGGCAACCGGCAAAAGTTGAACAAATTTCAACTTTGCCGCCTGGCTTATTTGCCGGCCGCGGCACTTGAATTGACCTATTTCTAGTTGGCCTTGGACGTAGTGCGCATGCGTCAACGGTTGCCGCTTCGCCGCTTTGCCGCCTTGCCGGCTCAATGTGAACCGAGCATCACACTGTCTTTTCGTAGCATTGACATACATTTTTTATAATTTATTTTATAATTATAAATGCATTGTTATTTATAGATGCATTGTTGTGAAAAGACAAATGTATACTCACATGATAGAGTACCTCCAACAAAAAATAAATAAATCAGACTAAATACAAACTTGAAGCTCAATTCTTACTGAGTTTACAATGAATTGCACACTGACATAATGTAGCAGAGTTTCAGAAATACCAACATTTGTATATGAAAACAAGTGAAGCGCAGACATTGATGTTGCCAACTGTTTTTTATTAAATACCCTTCAATTATAAAGTTTCCAATACTTAGCAAATTTTCCCATAATTTGCTCCTGATAGGGAAATTATGATTTCAAATTCGAATTTCTCATACAAAAGTTCTTTAGAAACACTTATTTCCATCCAGAACGAGTGTTATGATGTAAATCATTAAAATACACTATTATATACAGATACTTAATTTTTTTAGAAGTACGATGTACACGGCGAAACTTTATTCTGCAAAGATGGAACTATATTTGGCGCACTTTTCCACATAATTTTCTCACATATGTATTTTTAGCATAACTTACCGCCCCCCCCCCCCACCCTCCCCATCCGGCTATGCCCATACTTGCGGACCGATCTTTTCATCTTTTCGGACTGTGCATAATGAGTCATTGACATTCTTAATGGCCTGCACGTTTGGTGCAGTCTTGGCCGACCGCGGAAGTACAACAAAGATCGCCAACTCATTCGAATACCAAAAAAATTGTACAATAAATTTACACCATCCGGTAGTATTGCGTATCTTGCATCTAACATCATGTGGAATATACGAGGGGCAGTCAAAAAGTTCCCGGAATTCCTCAGCAGACGACGAACGAGCGATATGATAGCGATCCCACTTTTGTGGAAGGGAAAACAGCATCTCTGCTCGCAGGCGCAATAAGGCTTGACAGGTTTTAGTGTACAGTTTCGTTACTGTTCCGTTCAAGTGAGTGTTGGTCGTTCGTCAGAATGTCACAATTTGAACTGCGTGCGAACATCAAGTTCATGCGCAAATTGAGAAAATCTGCTTCAGAGTCGCTATCGGCCCTTCGGAGGAAGCGGCGCAAAAAGTGGCAGGAGCAGTGGTTTCTGCATCACGATAATGCATCGAGTCACACATCGCTTGTTGTGCAGCAATTCCTCGCTAACAAAGATATTCCTGTCATCCCTCAACCATTGTACTCTCCGGATCTCGCTCCCAGTGACTTCAGGCTGTTCCCGACTCTGAAAATGGGTCTCAAGGGGACATTTTTTGCAACCATGATGACATCAAGTTGAATGCGACGGCCTAGCTCCAGAAGATTTCACGAGAAGCCTTCCGCCGATGGTAGATTCGATGGAGCAAATGTGTGTCCTCGCAAGGGTGCTACTTTGAAGGAGATTAGGTAAGCGTTACCGTATGCCATACCCAGAGAATGATAAACCGTCATTCCGGGAACTTTTTGACTGCCCCTCGTTTATTTGCCTTGCAGATGAAGGCAAGCAAAAAGAAGATAATCCCGAGAATGTTATACGACGAGATCGCGAGCAAAATATGCAACGAGAAACAACACGGAAAGCACGAACTTCGG
Organism: Rhysida immarginata; assembly: GCA_023313115.1. Taxonomy (NCBI): domain Eukaryota; kingdom Metazoa; phylum Arthropoda; class Chilopoda; order Scolopendromorpha; family Scolopendridae; genus Rhysida; species Rhysida immarginata. The sequence continues at coordinate 8,491 of JAHWFO010006418.1, forward strand.
GGAAATAGGATGGTGTAGAGCATCAGCGAAACGCTGAGGCTTATGCGGCTCGACGTACTCAAATGACGGACTAACAACAGCGACCACCAACAACAGGAACGCAGAGATACAAGGGGCTCGACGCGAATCATTGGCGGAGAAACAACAGCGTTTACGAGGTACAAAGTCCTTTCAAGACCTTCATACAGTTGACAACATCTTCCAAGAAACAGCAAAACATGTTTTTAATTTTTCTGCCTAGTGTTGCTAGGAGATGATCAAGAGTTTTTTTAATATAAAAAAAAATATAATTTTCATAATTTTTAATTCTGCAAATTGTATTTTTTATGTTGGCAAACCCATTTTAACATTCGCAAAAAGCTGTTTATTTTCAGACGATATTTTAGAAATCATATAAAATATGCTTATTGCTGATGGAGAAATAAATTATCCTTCACATATATGTAATGCCCAAATATCCATATAGCAGGACTATTTCTAGGGCGATTTACTAAATCTTCTCCACCTGGCTCGCGTTAAATGCATTCTCAAAGAAAACGAAGAGTAAAATTATAGCTTCACGATTAAACACTTAAAGAGGCTCATTTCGTACTTTCACATTTGCTCTAAACAAATAATATAAAATTTTAGATCTCTACACAAACATAGTTGTCAGATGTACGTTTTTAATTTTTTTCTCTGTTTACTTATTTGATATTTTTTTTTACTTTTTAGACCGACATAATCCTCGATAAAGGACTCCTCTTTGCCGAAAAAATAATACTGTACTGCAGATTGGGCTACTGGAAAGACATTAATGACATCAAAAGCATTCATGACCGCGCCTGGTTGAAAATGACGGCAAAACCTTACGTAAGATGAATAAATTTAACTACTTCAAACTGTAAATTATTGTCTCAAAACTAACTGATCTAAACTTTTGAGATTATAAATGTTCAGTCCTTTTGTTGCAGAAGATACACGCGTTACTTTTCCAAATCAGTAAGATTAAAATTTAGTATTTATTATACACTGATCAGCAAAAAACATTATGATCACCATCCTAATACCGTGTTGCCCAATCTTTGGCACGAAAAACATCTCCAACCACGTCGTTTATGAATTCTACAAGTTCTTGAAAGTGTCCCGGGAAAGACTGTGCTAGATTTGCAAGCAGAGGTCATGCAACTCCACTAGATTATGAGAAGGTTGTTGGCGAGCTCTAAACTGGCGCTCCATGGCATCCCAGATGTGCTCAATAGGAGTAATTATCCGGCAAGTTAGGAGGCCACGACATCAATTGGAATTCAATCAGCATATTCCTCAAACAGAATCTGACAATTCTATCCTTGTGACAACGAGCGTTGTCCTGCTGGAAGATCCCATCTCCGCCGAGGAAAACAGAAGCCATGAAAGGGTGTTAACTGGTTGGCAAGGATTTTCACATCGTCTACAGCTTTCATGGTATGTTCTACAGCAACCACCGGTTCCAGGAACGCCCATGAGAACGTTCCCCAAAGCATACGGCTTCCACCACCAGCCTCTTTGTGTCCCATAGTGCATGTGTCGATCAATCGTTCGCCTGGAATACATCGTATCTTGACATGGCCATCGACGTGATGCAAAAGAAATCGTCATTCATCGGACCAGGCAACTCTTCTCCTTTGTTGTTGCATGGTCCAATCACAGTGTTCAGGAGCTCACTGTACTCGTAAACGTCGATGATGCTGGGTTAACAACGGTACACGCGAGGGCATCTGCTGCAAACTTCCATATCCAACAAAGCCCAATGCACAGTGTGTTCAGATGCAATTGTATTTGAACCTGCACTGTATTCGGCTATCAGTTGAACCACCAGAAGCCTCCTATTTACATTTATCTTTGTATTTAAGATGTGTTTGAAGTACAACCTCTGTTTATTATCATCTCTTTGAAATGATGCCTCACAATCCTCGGCAGCCCTTAAATACCATTCGCACCTTGTCACGTGCCATTTAAGTCATTCCGACGAGCGCATTCTTACAGGGTAGTGGTGGTCATGATGTTTAGGCTGATCAATATGCCTATGTAAACTTGTAAAAGGTGACTACATCTAAAGCCCACGGCCACAGAGGGTTGAGGCAGTTAAAATTGAACGGTTTTGGCGTTCAGTTTCTCTTCTAGATACCGTTCTTCCACTATTTGTTTTGTTCAATATGATGTCACCTATTAGAGACAATGGCACGACAACGCAGTTTCCATTCTAACAAACATAGACGAAGCATTGCAAGGAGGATGTTGTTCCACATGTCTTCGCACACTTTCCCAAGGCCTCTGAGCGATGTAGGTTGACGGTTTCCAATCTCTCTTTTAAGGAATCCAAAGCCACATAAGTCTAAGGCTGAGACATCTGGAGACTAAACCCAGATGGATGAAAATGGGATCGCATTGATTCCGATTCTTGTTTTATTAGGCCATTGAAGAAGTTATGCATGGCTCAACGAGCGTCTGCATGTGGAATGTACTCGATGGGCTTCTGTACCATAGAGACGGGGAATTTCTTGATGCTAAAATGTGTCAATTTGGAAGTAGGTCGAGGTGACTTTAACGTTAGTAGTCACTTGTACAACCTGAGCTTTACCACGAGCAAAGTATGCAGCTCTAACTAGAAACCCTTTAGTAAACTCCTTCTTGCATTGGTTTATTATAAAAGTAGCACGTCCTTTGGCATCTTTTTGACAGTAATGAATAACTCGCGGCTTATGGTCTCATCAAATATACCCAATATTCATCTAGGGTGGTCACCCACCGCTATTCGTCTTTGCAAAGCAGAGTTCGTAACGTTTTCTAGCGTTGGTGAAGCGCTCGTAGATGTGCCATTCTCTCAGCCGATGACCATGAGTCTTATGCCGACACTGCAGTTTCAGTTTTGTCAAATGATATGTCCGATACCTCTTTGAGATAATATCACCTTCCTGGCCATGAGGCCCTATATAGGTGGGTTTTCTAAGGACGCCATAGCTCGAACTCTCTTCACGTTGGCTGTGTTACGGGTAGGCTGGGTTCTATTTCTGGTTCGTTTTCACCAATATCCCTATTCTGAGGTGGAAGCTGTTTGTTTCTCTGAATGACAATACTGATGGTACCTTTACTTACGACGAGACTTCCTCCTTGCACTTTCCATTTATTATGGAATAAGTGAATGAAATCTTAAGTTGGAAAGGGCGCATATGTGTCTTTCCAAAACTTTTTCATTTTGCCACATTTTAAGATTAACCTTGTCAACTAATTGCGTAGACGTATTCGACAGTTGAACATGCTTCACGAGGCTCGTCCAAGAAAGCCAAATCATAGCGTAGTAATACCAAGTCTGTACAGTCCGGGGTTTCATTTGATTGCTGATTTCCATCTGCGCATTACCAACTACCTAGCGGATGGTCGTGAAATCATGTTTGAATTAGATCGCGTATATTTTTTCGAGAAATCCAGAATCTGTTTTTTCCTCTTGTTTAAATTAAAATATTAAATTATGAATAAAACGAAATATTAACGCAGTTAAAAAAAATATCTTGCACAGCTTACGACACATGAAGCCAACTGACAAAGCGATAATCCCATCGGCTGGAGAATTTTGACGTCATAAGTTCTGTGACCATCTGTTAGGTTCACTGTTTGTACGAACCAAAAATGACCAACAGGAAACGGTACATTAAGATCAAAGGATCCGACGAGAGTGCACAGACTTGGTATTATTAGGAAATGTCAAAATCGTTCATTGTTAACTGCCTATCCCTCTATATTTCTTGAGCATTTTGAAGAAATCATATTTCCACAACTGCACATTTCACTAGTTTCACATATGACGATAATCGTTAAGAATGGAAATTTTTATAATATTATTCTACCTGCATGAATGGATTATGAATTTGAATTGATCCATGTTAACTGTTATAAATTTTGAATGTATATCACATGTTTACGGTAGCCAAAAGCAGAAAAAATATGGTACTTTGGAAAAACAAAAGTTTAATACGAGCGTCGGTCATAAAGTCTTTACAATCGCCGTGATGGAAGAAAACCTCGGGGTCGCGCAGTGGCTAGTCCTCCACTACATACGTCCCACCCAAAGTTGAACACTTCTTACAGTAATGAATCACTTATCGGGGTACCTTGTTATGGATATTCTCTATCTGGCCTCGAAAATGACTTTCTCGTCTTTGGAACATTGTGTGAAGTCAAATCGTCTCGATTGGTCTGTTTCGCGCCAGACGATTAGCAAATCTTCGTTTGTGACGCTGTTTCTGGTAATGAGTGAGCATATGTGGTACCCATTTTGTCTCGGTAGAGTTTTGCATGCAGGTTGTTACAAACAGTGCCGCGACTTATGTGTACCTTCTGTCCCTATGTGATTCTTCGGTCTTCGAGAACAAGGGCGTCCAATCGATTTGCGGGATGGAAGGGCGCCCAAGGTAGATCTGGCCACTTTGGAAGTAACTCCGTCACACAACCACGATCTGATATGATAGGGCACTGTCCCGTAAGCGCTTTTCAACAGTTCGATAATTGTGTGTGGTGTTGTTTCCCATCAGTTGCAGAAAACGTATTTTTCCAATGGGCTACGTCATCTTGGATTTGATATTCTGACAGCGAGTCCATGAAATATAGAACGGTTTAAATTTGTTTGTCTGCATTTTATCATTGTCCCGGACTTCCATGGTGATTGTAAGAATTCATGGCCAATACATATGGTACTAAATTCTAAATTCATTAGACAACTAATGGCTAAAAAATAGATAAGATTTTGGCTTCGCTGAATCCCCGAAAGGAACAGATACGGAAGTATCATATATGATTCTAGGAAGCTTTAAATATCTAAACGGGAATAACCACAAGAAAGTCGGTTCAAATAACTAATCTTCAGTCTCGTGATAACAATTGCTTCATTCGTTTATGAAGTTTCAGCTGCTAATTACTGATTAGTAGCCATTAAAACCGGCGAAATTGAGTTTTAATTTTCTTGAAAATGTTAATTATTTTTTGGAAATAGCCTATATTATAATAAATTTAAGCGAATATTTCAACAAAGTTGACAAAATCTGAATACCGCGGAGAGGAGCGGGAAAAAAAACCTTACCACCATGTTTTTCTTGTAGATATTAATTTATTTAAGGTACAGAAAGTTATTGTAATTTGCTTCAAAAATACATTAGAATTTTTTATTATTTAAATCTTAATATGTATTTTTGAATCTTTTTTATAATCTTTAGCCACTACATTGTTGGGAAGATGATAAATGGTTTGGCCTTCAGAGAGTGCAAGGTTGTAACACAACTCTTCTCAAGCTTTGTACAGAAATACCAGCCAAGTAAATATACCCTTTCTTGAACTTCATTTATATCTGATGAAATGTTTGTGGCATTTTATCGTGTATTTATCACTCTCGCGCCTATATGCAGGTTTGGTGTGACTGAAGAAATGATTTCAGAATTTCTTGAAGGTTTGACGCTTACAGAAGCGCTAGAAAACAAGAGACTCTTTATTATTGATTTAGAAATCTTGAAAGATGTG
>JAHWFO010006418.1:44016-54896 GCA_023313115.1 Rhysida immarginata
TATACTTCATAGTTAAGTGACTGCTATTACTTTTTCCTCTCTCTGTAACTGTTAATTTCTTTTACAGACAGAATTAACTGAAGATGATATTATTAAACAGTTACCTAACAAAGATCAGACTTTGGATATAATGATGATAACATATTTATTGAGTAAAAAAGGAACAAATCCACTGGGAAAGTTCGAAGTTCAATATTTGTATAACAAAACAGCAGTAGAAGCAGCCGATAAGTAAGCATAAAAAACTGCCTATCACTATTAAAGATAAGTTGCTTGGGCTCCCGGTTTTGATGACATTTTCACATTGAGATACTCCAGGTAGGGGAGAACGGTAATGGCGATCAACTAATATGAAATCGTCTTTCTTATCGTCTTTGGTCCGACCTTTTATATCGGAGTGACCACATCCAGCCTCTCGCTGTCATAAAATTCGAAAGCAAAGCTACCTACGAACAAAATTGACTTTATCTCACTGAATATACCTTTGACGTCAAGTTGATGAAAGATTCCCCATGTATCTTCCTATTCCTCAAAAGAATTCCAAACATTTAAAAGACAACTAAACGGACACTATTACCCAAACAAGCAAAACGTTCCCTTAAATCAACTCGCATGTTTCTCCACACGAACCCTTCCTCATAAAAGAAATCTTATTATTCAGTTTTCTAGAATATTGGTATTACATCCACCCTAGTAATTCTATAAAATTTTCTACCTTACACAAAATCCCCTTCGAAAAGGAATAAAATGTGAAAGATAAATGATCTTCTAATTATGCACAACAACAAAGGATTCACACACAAAAAAATAAAATCCACAAAGTTAAACACGTTACACAATGATAATTTAAATAAAAAAAATTAACCTTATGTTCATTTTAATCTTTAAATCTGAAATAAAAAATAAACAATCATAGGGCCTACATGTCAATAGCCATTCGTTATTTATAGAAGCGTCTAATTCATATTGCGATAACGATAAATTCAAATAGAAATTCAAATGTTTAGATTATTTTAAAAAAATATTGGTCAAGATTGGATCACGTAATGATAAACATTTTGCTTGGTTTATTAACAAAATGAGCAAATGTCTTATGAATGAATGAAATGTGAACGGATCATTAAGCTCATTGATAAACTTAGAAGATAACAGTTTAGCGCTTGAGCAGTCCATCATATATCATTGATAATATCAGGCTGATATGATACATTACAGCAAAATTTGACAGTAGTGATGATTTTGGGATCATGTATGAGAGCACGAAGGCAATATGAAAGGTATTAGCATTTGGAAAGAAACAAGCACAGCATTTATGATTCCATACGATGAGTTGTGTGTGATATCATGCTTAAATATCCATCATATGAGCACTTTAATGTAGAATAAAATGCCCGAATATCATTCAGAGATTTTACGATTAATTATTTATAATTGATCATCAATTATCATTTTATTTGAATTAAAATGAGTGTTTTAACATTTAGGTTTCGAGAAGAATTGAAGCACATCGGAGAAAAGATAAACAGCAGACCCGCTGGAGAAAAAATTCCTTATACTTGGCTGCATCCGGACAGCGTACCTAATTCTATAAGCATTTAAATATAAAACATAAGGGGAAAAAATGAACAGAAAAAAATTAACAGATAAAATGCATAAAGAAAATTCTAATAAAGATAAAACTATGGAAACAACAGAAGAATTTTACAAACGATATAGTAAGTTACGTGGTCCACTCGTAATAGAAATTTCAGAAGTTCTACAAACCTTTGTATATTTGAGGGGGAGGGAATTAACGCACCTCTGACATAAGTTAAATTTTCGTACCTACCGGTTAATATGATCAGTGGAACTGTAATGAGCTTCCACATAAAAGCAGATTTTCTACATCCTCTTAATTTTAAGAGGAATCTATCGGAAATGAAATCTTTCATCGTAATATGCAACTCTATTTGAGACTGCAATGACGCTCAGAATATTTTTTTCTGCTAACAAGAAAAATTCCAAATAGGTTCATTTTTAGGAATTCAGATATCTGAAGAGCATCATTTGATCATCTTGTGATTATTCCATCAGCCTTCGAATACATTCAGGCCATAGTAACAGCTTCGAGAAATAAGTAATTTCAACCAATTCAGCCATATAATGTATACTCATCAGTATATGTTCCTGAAATACTATTTTGAAATTAAAAGTAATTTTTTTTCAATCTGTCTTATCTGCACCTGTCTTCACTCTCATCCTTTGTTGTACGTAAATTGTTATCGTTGGAAAAATATTTTTAAAGCCAATTACCAGCTCAAACCAAATTTGATTAGGCCTTTAAGCGTTGCCTCTCTTCTTGAAAATGTTTATGTCTAAATATAAACGTCTTCGAACATCAAGCTATGCCCATCATCAGATTATTATTCAAATAAACTGAGAAACTTAAACAACTTTTTTTTTTTTTTTTACAGTACGTCAATCTTTTTACAATCAACTGTTTTCACTTTGGTATGATGTTTATAGCAATTGAAGGCTTGGTTTTGTAATTAATCTTTTGAGTAATCTTATTCTCGTAATGTTACTCCCCAATTATATGAATGATTTCTTATAGGCAGTGCAGTACAAGTCTATTATGCTGAACGCTCAATCTTACCGCTCTCTGTTCGGTTATTCTCGTTCCAAATGATGCTTTTGTCCATTTTATGTAAACATGTTTACGTTGTAGTTTTAGGCTACGCTATTTGTTTTCCATGAATTTTGATTTTCTTGTTTGTGTTTTTATTTTTTTTGTTTGGCTTATTTTCAGCTGTGTAAGTATGGTACCGAAATTTCTTGTTGTTTGTAATTGCTGATTACATGAGGTTTTTAATTTTTGGTTAGTTGTAAGTTACAGATTTTTTAAATGTTGAGTTATGTGTTAATTTTGGAAAAATGTTATTATGAAACTGTGTATATTGTCTTATTATAGTTTTTGATATATCGATTGTATAATCATTGTAAAATTATCCCCTTATCTAATTTTATTAAATTATTCGGATAATCATTTTTTTTTTTTAATTTTGTAATTTTTTGGGGGGAATAAAACATGGGATGCATATGGTTTTTGTTTTATTTACGTTTCCAAAATGAATGTGCTGAAAGTAATGAAGGATGTTTCCTTATGCAGGTTTTGGTTGATAATTTTTTTCCCTAAGAAATTTGGCCCATTCGTTGTATTAAATATTACAGGGTATTTTTTCCGTAAGAAGTGTACTAGTAACTTTATTTCTTGTAAAATAATAATTTCATTATATAATACCTTTTTCTTTTAAAGGCGGTAACAATTTCGGATACACTCCAGCAGGTACCCTGAAACTCCTTACTGTTTTTTTTACTGTTTTTTTTTTAAAGACTGGGGGGCTGCGCCGAGTAATTATATATACCTGATATAAGTGATATAAACCGAGAAATTGAATGTCCAGTGCCAATTGAATTGTCGCGAAACCTGTAACCGGCCGGGGGGAAACCAACTGCCCCCTGTAACCAAATAGGTTGGGGTATATATCAGTTCGTCAGAGGGGGGTCTGGGGTTTAAAAAAAAAAATTCAAAAAAACAGTAAAAAAACAGTAAGGAGTTTCAGGGTACCTGCTGGCGTGTATCCGAAATTGTTGCGAGCTCTTTTAAATGACTATTGATTAGCTCATATTCTGTATGATAGTAGGCCATTTTCATTTAAATTCTTCTTTCTTTTGAATGTATGTTATTAAATTATGATCGATTGTTTTTAAAACATAGCACTACACATAGTATAATTAATTAAATCTTTCTTAAGCTATTTTGAATACATAAGCGTAACCGTATATTATTTTTTTAAATATCTATTCTACGTATAATTACTTTTTTAAACTTAATTTTTTTCTAATGCCTTTTCCTTTGCTTGCCGGTTTTCTTTAGAATAACCTCTTGTCCACATAAGAATTTATGTATTACTTGTATGTACGAATCGATCACACGGTGGTTATCATTCTTGCTAAGTGATGACCAGACTGTATTGATGGGGACAAGAGATTGTCTGTCTTCTTTCATTGTCTTCTGATTATTTTTTAACTCTTGGTGATGAAATTGATGGTTGTAATCTTGTTACTGTATCCCGATTAATAATTCCGTTTTCTTGTAATAAAGAATGATTTTTAAATTCTTTTTGAAATATTGAAGTTTTATCCTTTTTTCCTTATCAAACGTTTTCATAAGAGCAGAATTTGGAAATTTTCCAAGTATACTTTTCCTTACCCAAAATCTGATTATACAACTTGATTTCTTCAGAGAATAACGCAATAAATTTTGCGATTGTACAGTTTCACTCTTTTATAGATTTTATTAATCGAATTAAAATAAACTTGAGTTAATTGCAATAGAATAACGTTTAATTTTAACAATTTTCAACATCAATATGTAAACGAACACGATACTGAGAGAAAAAATTCCTCATTCACGAATATATCCAAGGAAAAAAGAGAGAATTTTCACCTCGAGCTATAAATTACACAGACAAGAATATCAGCCTACTTAAATGGAAAGTTGATACACCATGAACAGTCAAACTTTGAGTGCTGTTCATTAACAAAAAAAAATCGAAAATTACACTATGTAACACAGATTTTGTTCCTGGCTTCTGAGTGTTATATTTCAGATATTTATGTCTAGAATGTATGGAAAAACAACTTTATTCATCATAAACTTTGATTTTGTGATCACAGGCAAGAAAAGTTGCATATTTATGTGACAAAAAGTCGCAATTTTTATCTTTTATACACAATTACATAATAAAGAATATATTTGCACTGTAAATGCAAAAGATAGTGAAAGTGTTTGAAAAAGAATTAAAAATGCGTAGTTTTTCTAGATTTGCGGCCATACTGCAAATCACTTTCTCGAAGAATGCCCCATATCTGTAAAGTCTCTCATCATGTTTTCATTAAACTGTCCCTGGTAAGAACGTTTAAAGTTCTGTAAATCCTGATGAAAGCGCTCGCCTTGCTTTTCAGAGTAAGCTCCCATGTTCTGCTTGAATTTGTTAAGATGAGCATTAAGAATATGGACTTTGAGGGACATTCTGCATCCCATTGTAGCATAGTTCTTTATGAGAGTCTTAACCAACTGCTCATAGTTTTTAGACTTGTTATTGCCCAGAAAGTCACGAACCCTCAACGAAACTGTTCTAAGCTGCTTTCTCTGTCCTATTCAGTTTTTTGACGAATTCATCACACTCAATGATCTTCTTTATTTGTGATGCCACGAAAATACTAGCCTTAACCTTTGCCTCCGACAGCTGTGGAAAGAGTTCCTTGAGGTATTTAAAAGCTGCTGACTGCTTCTATACGGCGCTAACAAATTGTTTAACAAGTCCTAATTTGATATGCAGTGGTGGCATTAACACTTTCCGAGGATCTATAGGCGGCTCCTACTTTATATTGTTCTTCCCAATGGAGAATACGATCCCCTCTAGCCACTCATTCCTGCAATAGTGTGCCTTAGTGTCCCGGCTCTCCCAGAGGCGAAGAAAGCATGGAAATTTTGTGAAGCCACCTTAGATGTCCATCAAGAATGCCACAATTTTGAAATCTCCAATGACCTCCCAGCCATAGTCTTCAAACTTTATGGCACTCAGCAACATCTTGACACTGATGTAGTCTTCTTTGAGATATACTGAATGAACCAAAGGGATGGATGCATACTTGTTGCCGTTATGAAGTAGCACTGCCTTGAGGCTCCTGGATGAACTGTCTACAAAAAGGCGCCAGTCATTTGGGTTACATGTGATTCCGATGGCCTCAAATAGGCCTGTCACATCGTTGCAGAAACAAGCCCATTTTGAACTCTGAAGAAGTTTGAAAGTTTTCGATGACGCTTTCTCTGATCTGTAACTCTCACACTTTCATCTAACAAGTTCCACTCCTAGAGCCTGGATGTCAGCAGCTCAGCATGAGACTTGGTAAGACCAAGATCTCTGATCAGATCATTGACGTCTTTCTGGTTGGGGAAGTACGGCTTTCTCCTCGCCTCCGCATCCATGAAATTGCAATCGTTATCTGAAATAACTTCCTCGCTGTCTGATTCGCACATCTCTTCTGAAAATGACTATTTACTCAACAGAGGTGTGCGAATCAGACAGCGGGGAGTTCAAAGGAGTGTGGTACCGGAGCGATGGGTGAGGGAATGTCTGGATACATGATTGGAGGCGGCCTCTTGCCACTTCGACCATTTGGATGGGTTCACCATACAGAATTAGCAGTTGCTTGAGTGGTCAGTTGGTTCTCTCCAAATTCTTGGGATAGCAAACTTCATGGATCTCCTTTCTCCTCTGTACCAGCCTGTAAACATAGCAAATTTGAACATTTGAGATATTTCTTAAAATATTTTGCCATGCATTACAAATAAAATGCCTAAGCATTTCATTTTTTAATGGTCTGAAGTTTCCAGGAACATTGCAAATTTTTAAATTTTCTTATTTGAAATACATTTAAACTATAGTGAATCATTGTAATTTATTGTAATCTACTATGTAACAATTGCCTAATTTACCTTCAAGAGTCTTCTTGCAGTGTTCGCAGGTGAAATGAGGCGCCCAAGGCTTGTCTTGATCACCGACAGGGATGCCAAAGTATGCCTTGTAGGCCTCGCACATTTTAACAGCCGCATTTACCGAGTACGTTTTCGCTCTTGTCCACAAACGTAGCAAAATGCATCCGCTGGATGTAAACAACCTCTTGATGCCATGCCTGCTCATCATGAATTGTATTGTCAAATGATTTTATACCTTTTATTGCTAAAGTGAAAGTGCTAGAAAGTTCTAGATGATTCCAGGACGTGCTAGGAAGTTCTAAAAGATCGTAGAACGCTTACAAAACAGAAAAATTTCAACATTTCATTGATATCGTTGTTCGGACCACAAAAGCAAAGTTATTGAGGAACATTAGCTATTTTGTATTTATTTTAGACATAAGGGATTGGGAAAATGCACTTTGAACCCAGGAAAAGAGAAATATTTCAAAATTATTACATAGTGTTATTAGTTAAATTATTTGGAACTATACATCCGTGTCAATCAAATTTAGTAAGAAGGGTCTTGCATTCTTAATGGCACGGAAGCATAACTCCACAAATGTCATATTGAGAAAGGTTTCTCTGCATGATGTGTCACTACTTAAAGATTTCAAGCTAAAGCCTTCCCAAGCAAGTTCTATAGAAAACAAGTCGGTGAAACAATCATTTTGGTTTAAGATCGCTAGGTCCCACAAGGCTCGTCAAGGGTTTGGATTAACTTCATGTCCACGACGGGATTCGAGGAATCTGCGACTTGACTGATTGGGAAATTGAAAAGTCCACAATTCATGGCTATCAGAATGACTTAAGATGGATGTAATCAAACACAATTGCTTCAAGCCCTTGTCTACAGACAGTCCATTGACTTTAGATTAGATTTCAGGGCTAACCCTTGCAAAGAGAGAGTACTTATTACTTTGAAAAGTAGAGACTACTGCTGAAGTTCTGCGAAAAAATTATGGTTTTAGGATCTGTCTAAAGCGTTTTGTTTTACCTTCTAACCATTACGCTGTTAAGCAGCACAATCAAGAAATCTAATCCTTTCCAGAAAAATAAAAAACGCCACAACTCACAGTTCACCTGCCTAAGATGCTCTAAAATTTAAGAATTAAAATGCAATCAAATTTGCTAGAGGGGTGGGAATTCTTATCAACCCTTTGAACACTTTTGTTTACTCACAATTTTAGAACCAATATTTACACTTTAAATGTCCTCTGTTGATGAGTCAGGTTTTCTTGCTCAAGAACGATGGCCGACATAGTCGCAGCAATGTAGTTAGATAACCACGTACAGTCGGCTGCATAAAGGTTTTAACCTAAGTCAAAATTGTTCGGCTTCCTTACAATACTTCAATACAATGAGATTACTTTTTCCAGGTATCTAGTCGAGCACGCTTACTACGGAACGATTCCATTAAGTTTTTTCTTACCTTCGGGGGTAGGCAAGTTTTATGTCACGTGCTCAACTATGTTGACAAAAAGATTATTTTGGCTAGTCTGATGAGAATTTTTGTTTTATTAATAATAAACTAATCTATTTGGTTAATAGTGTAACATAAATGGTGCACAATATCGATATAATTATATGCGTGATCAAGAGATAAGCTGATGCAGCGCTCCTTTTGGTGTGATGCGGAAGTGATTTAAGGTGTAAGCAGGGAATAGGGAGTGCCGTTCTCCCTATTCCCTGGGTGTAAGTGGAAGCTATTTTCTTTTGACTGCTGGAAAGGTTACAAGTCTCATATTTTGTGTGTATATAAAATAATCAACGACAATTATGCCAAAACCATCCGAAAATTTTTTTAAATTTATTATTTAACTAGATAGATCCCGTCAAAATTTGACGGAGAACACCCCATCTTATTATTAATCCCCATCGCTTTAATTAAAAAATAATAAAATAAAAAATTGTCAGAGCAACAAATAGAATAATCAGAGCTTAAATATCTCATTATGCACAAAGAATAAGAAATGAGTTAATATATAAAATCAAAATAGATTTAAACTAAATTTCTCTGAAAGTATTAAACTGAGACATAAAGTGTCAGCGGATAAAATGATCAGTTTTTAAGGATCTTTCTAACGATATAATATTTAACAGAACATTTTCAGAGTTTTTCAGTAGTCACAAGGAAACGTCATAAAATGATCAAGGCAGGATTTTCTTTCTGCAAATCTCCAGTTTATTTAATTCAAAACAATGATTGAATATTGCCTCATTACAACAATCCCTGGCTTCTGATGGATTGTCGTAACTTTCTTTGTTGGCTTCAGATGCGCATGCGCAGAAGTGCCAATGTTGCTCATACAAAAAATGCTTTGCGTTTTAATAAATAGGATTATATATTTTAATAGTAGAGAATATTAAATGATTTGAACAAAAGAGGATTTTTGTAAAAGTAACGGTGGTATGAATTAGTGTATATTTTATTAAAAACTAAAATTTAGAATGAAGCATGACATGACAATTAACATGAAAGTTTTTTAAACTCAAATAAACAGATCAAATTACACATTTGGATGAAAAAACTTTAATCTGTTTATGGTGTTCTTTACATACACTGTTTAAAACTTAAACGAAATCAAAAACGCGATAATGAACAACAAAAAAAAAAAGTCTATCCATATCGGATTCGAACTCTGCCATTCGAGGCAGTAGGCAGAGACTTTAACGGTAGTTCTGTCAGCCGCTATCACTTATTATTGTCAGGAGGGAGCAGGCGACGAGCACATCCCAAGCGAATACCTGCTACCCTATTTTCATTCAGAAGGGACAGGTCCATTCTAATCTGCCTTGACTCTCAGTACAAGTACCTGACTTTGCAACCGATCAACATCCAGAAAGCTCAGCCCCAACGGAGCAGGTAAAAACCTTTTCGCACCCGACTGTACATGCGGTTCATGGTCGACTGCTTAATAGCTCTTTACAGTCTGTGGATTTCCTCCTGCTTTCTAATAAGCGTCCTTGATCACTTTATATGATTGCTCAGGGTGCAGCTTGCCATTGTGAGAGCATCTGTTTTCCATAGATGAAGTAGCCTACATAAGCGAAGTGAAATTTTGAGTATCCTAGAAAAGCAGAAAGGCCATGATATGTTTGTCCTGGTAGCATCCCACAATCGTTTAAAATCCAATGAAATCCTCACAGCAGTGTATGAGATCTGCTAGGTAGTCTACGATACCTGCGCATCATATTTACATGTCTGACTGCTGTACGAGCCGAGTGAAGGCGAGAGGTGTCTCCACGCTCTCGCCCACTGACTAGGATCTGTGTTAACTGCTACAGAGCGCATTCCTTTGACTTGGGCAACAAAATTCAACAAGGAGGCGAGGAGAGTCAAGTACCTTCACTATATCCTCGCGCACTCTCGAATTGTCTTGGCGAGTATGGAATCGGCATTAGAGAAAAGGTTTGATTGCAAGGTCACCAGCGAAAAAATAAACTTTCTTGAGTGCCCAAGGATGCTTTGCACAAAAATAATATAAGCACGTCCCACAAGCCTCCAAGAAAAAACAAGATTTGGACAGCCGTCTGTTTTCATAGCTATAGCCCTGTGCAAATCGTCGCACAGCAGCAATGCACCAATACCCAGAGATTATCAGGCACCTCAACTCCGATTCGAAGATCAGTGTAAGATTCCGATTCGAAGACCCTGTCGACTGTCGTCAAATTAAGTAAGGGCCGGGTGATGGGTAGTTATTAATATTATTATAATAATTGATATAAAACGACTGCGCAACCGCTTATTAGACCGGAAAATTTAGAAAGCCTAAATTAAGCCAATTCGTTAATTACTCATCAACCGGAACCCACATTGAGTTTCATCCGCCATTGGTCCGCCTACGAAGGCGAGGTTTAAAAGATGGACTCAAGCTTTTATGATAAAAGCTTTTTTACGACGATGGAGGTCTCAGGCTGAGGACGATCAAAACGGACTAGCTCTTCAAGGTATCACTCTACTCTCTTTTCAGGTATCATTTCATTATTCTCATTTCACGGTGCGCCCTTTTCAGGGCGATATTCACCTTCTGTTACGTCTTATGTGCTGGTCCCTGGCGTTGGAATTAATATTTCCCGTAAACCAGTACATCAAGACGCTCATTAAACTTCTGGGTCCCTGGCGTTGGGATTAAATTCCTCGCAAACATAACTAAGGACATTTTTTTCATATCATCTATTATTATTCTAATCATTCACGAGTGGGTCCCTGGCGTAGAAATAATTTTCTCGCAAACCTGACTTGTTCTTTTTTCTTAAAGCTAGGTGCGTCCTTCTTAGGACGGCTTCTTTAGCACACACCTAGCTGCGAGGTTAC
>JAHWFO010006418.1:54996-68921 GCA_023313115.1 Rhysida immarginata
GTCCAAATTAACCATGTTGAAGTCGGCTAAAGAGCATTTGCTAGTGGCGGATGGTAAAACTGTGTCCTGCTAAAAGGCGTACCGGGATGCCTGCTTGGATGCTAGGTTTGCTGCATTTGACCTAGTGTTCAACGAAATGTTAGAAGCCCTCCGGGATGAAATAAGCACTAAGTATAGTGCACTGGAGGAAAACGTTTTGAGGAGAAGCTCGAAGGTATCAACGAGGAAATTAAGGACTCTCGTAGAGATGTTATTGACAAGATAAGCGAACTTACGGAAGCCTTTGGGAAATGCTCCGGGACCCCGAAGGCAGGAAACTCCACGGAGGACAAACCGGTTGATAACAGCAAGGTAAGTAATGTTTTAAAAACTATTTCCTCTTCTAATAGTGTGGAGTCTATGGATATAATAGAAAATAGTGACTGTTCAACAAACGGTGGCTGTAAGAGAAGTCACTCTGACGGAACCGATGAAGAAGTGGATGACAGTCCCTGGATTGGTGTCACTAATAAAAAATTCAGAAAAGGCACGAGGATCGATAACCTAAACACCGTCTCCAGAGTAAACGAAGAAGTCGTCAGCGCGTCTAGAATGAGGAATCTGAAGAATGGGCAAGGTCGCTCTGCTAATGAAGACCATAGGATCACGAAGAGGTATGTCCCGCCGATTATCGTGCGGACTCATGGCGTCCCGTTTAAGACGATTTTAACTGAGCTCGAGAAGCATGTTCCAGTGGAAAAGATCACCGTTCATACGGGCAGAGCTGAAACCGTCAAAGTTAAATGTGAAGACGAAGAAACTCACAACAGGTTAGTCTCTGGAATTAAGTGTGATAATATCTTAAAAATTCAGCATCATCAACTGAAGTCGGAGAAGGTCTTGAAATACGTGATTCGTAATGTGGATATGACGTATGACCTCGATGACTTCCAAGAAGACCTAAAAAGAGCCAACTACTTCCCGGAAAAGATAATTCGATTGACTAAAGCCAAAGGATCCATTGATATGCCGATGGTTTTGGTTCTGCTCCCGAACACCGAACACAACCAGTCATTGAAGAACATAAAACGTATTGGGCCGCTGGCAGTGCTTGTGGAGGCCTTTCGAGGGAACAAGAAGCCACTACAGTGCTACAACTGCCTGCGCTTCGGACACGTATCCATGAGCTGCACGGAAGATCCTCGTTGTAACAAATGTGCAGAGGGGCACCAGTCAAGAGATTGCCCCAAGATCAAAGGACAAGACCCCCCAAAGTGCGTCAGATGTGGTGGACAGCACACTTCAAGTTACACGAGATGTCCAAAATACCCCCAGGTTCAAAGGATGCCTAGTTCTAAAGTGACAGCAGACAAATCCTATGCTGCTGCTGTGTCTAAGCCGGAGGATAAAGGCCTCAACATCAACGACCTACCAGGTATGCATAAGCAATTAGGACGTATCTTTCATCTGTTTTCTAATCTAGGCAAAACTTACCCACAGTTGAGTGGTCTCCTTACGACCACCTAATGTATACTATGGCTGCAAAACGTTATACATTAATCAACAAAGGTGAACTTCGGTGTGTGATATGGAACGCTAGGGGGATTCCCCTAAAGCATATCGAGTTTCACAATTTTTTGATAAAGCAAGAAATCGACGTTGCTTTCCTTTGTGAAACGCACCTCAAACCAAGCCAAGACTTCAAGCTACCTGGCTATTGTGTGTACCGTACGGATCGTATGGCTTCAAATGCTGCAAGATGTGCTTCTGGGGGCGATGCGATCATCATTAAGAAGGGAATTCAACACCAAAAATTAGTCTCCAAGTCTTATGCACGTATGGATTCGGCCTCCATCATTATCAATGACGTCTCCTGTGGTGAAGTGAAGTTCGTGGCGCTCTATAATTCACCGAAACATTATCTTGACTCTTCAGTGGTGACACTCCAGTCGTCGTGGCTGGTGACCTAAATTCCAAACAACCAAGCTGGAACTCCAGAACTCAGAACTACAACGGCATGATTCTCTATAGGTACATACAAGGAAGAGATGACATCATCGCTGCTGGACGTGTGGAGGACACCTACTACTGCGACCACTACCCTACTAGTGACGTTTTGGACATCTCGCTCTTGAAGGGTTTCTTCAAACCATACAGTATCTTTACAATTGATGACCTTTCTTCTGACCGCAAGCCTGTGGCGTTGAACTTTGACAATGTTGACATAAATTTCCGAGAGGATCTGATACATCATCAAGACTGGAAGCTCTACAAAGATATTCTTAAGGACTATGGCTGCCATCCCGACGTTGCATACTGTACGGAGGACACCGATCAACGTGTTGAAGACATCACCAGATGTATTAGCAGTGCCATAGAAGCTAGTAACTATCCATCAGAGAATAAACCTTTTCATCGAATCCAACGCTTAATTGCTGAAAGAAACAGGACCCGTAGACTATGGCAACGCTATCGGGAACCTTGGCTCAAAACCAAGTATACAACAAGCTAGTGCGAAGAGTCCAAGGGGAGATAAAAGAGCTTCGTGACGCTAGATGGAATGACAAACTCAAAAGCTTGTCCGCTCGGGACAATTCCATTTGGAGTATGGTCAGAGCTTTACAGAAGAAGAACAACAATACGCTTCCTCCACTCCGTACACCACAAGGTGACTATGTGCAAATTGATCAGGACAAGGCCCAAGTCATTGCAGATTCACTTGAAATGCAATTTATTACTCCTATCAACAACAATCACAAGAGTCAAATCATGTCTCAGCGTGTGGAAGATGGTCTTGTCAAGTTTGATAAAATCCCGCAGCATTTACTGAAGAACAACATCGAGGCCGGAGAGATCGCCACCATCATAAGTAACCTGAAAAAGAAGAAGGCTCCAGGAAGAGACAAGGTGAGCAATAACGCCCTTATTAATCTCCCAATATCATTCACCAATATCATTAGCAACTGCTGGGAATTTTGGTACTTCCCTGCATCTTGGAAACCATCTATTGTTTTGAGTATCCCCAAGCAGTGACAAAATCCAGCAATTCCCTCGAGCTACCGACCTATTAGTCTGCTCCCCTCAATGTCTAAAGTTTTGGAGAAAACGATCCTCGTCTGATTCCAAGACCACTGACTCGCCAATGATCTTCTTCGGAAAGATCAGTTTGGCTTTCGTGCCGCCCACTCTTGTCAGATACAGATATGGAGGCTCGTAGAAGACCTGAGCACCCCCTTAAACCTTTCCAGGTACTGCGGAGTGATATTCCTCGATGTCAGTAAAGGTTTTGACCATGTGTGGCATGGGGGCCTTATCTACAAGATGATTAGAGACGAGTTTCCTCCTGATTTGATTTTGATGGTGAAATCCTTTCTCACTGACAGGTCATACCAAGCTAAAGTTGGTAAAAATCTATCCACGCCCCGTGTTGTAAAGGCCGGTGTCCCTCAAGATACTGTCCTCGGGCCCGTGCTATTTAATTATTTTGTGCATGAATTCCCGAACCCGAAAAATTGTAATCTATATTTCTGTGCTGACGATACTGCCATTATGACATGGGCACACAAGCCGGCTCACGTTATCACTCGTCTGCAGCACGCCTTGAAGATGTTCGAAGCCTGGTTTAATTGCTGGAAGCTGAACCTTAATGTCGGAAAGTGCAAGGCTATGTACTTCAACAGAAAGTTCAAGCGTCCCCCAGATTCTCTTGTTCTATTCAATAAGAAACTGGACTGGGTAGACAACTACAAATACCTTGGCGTTATCATCGACTAAAGACTGTCTTGGAATCGTCACGTAACCTACGCTCTGAACAAAGCGAAGAGTCTCATAGCTCTCCTGGGCCGCAACAGCACCCTCAGCATCGACAATAAGTTACTTCTGTACAAGTCGATTATTCGGACCATACTCCTCTATGGCATGCCTGCGTGGGCGACTATCTGTAGAAGCAGATGGAGTGAGCTACAGTCATTCCAGAATGTTACCCTGAGGACCATTGCCCAGCTGGACAGAAGGAATGTGAAAAACCAATCCATCCACTCGGATTTAGACATGGTTCACATAGGAAAGTATATACAGGATCTCCTTTTGATTATGGTGCAGAAGATGAAGATTCATGACAATGACCTAGTGACTGGAATACTGAAGAACTCAATGGATATGAAGTGGCATATGAAGTATCGAAAACCAAGGCACATTCTTGACATCAACTGTGAAGACATCAGCAACGTCTCTTTCCCGGACTACTGGAAGATGTGATAATCTTCTTTCTCCTTGTTTTTTATTTCGTTTGTATTTTGTTCCTGACAATCGTCAATCTTACTTTGTTTTTTGTATAATATGGAAGACCGCTTGGGTTGGTTAGGCTTCTTGACTACCTCAGTGTATTTCATTTGGAATTTATTCTGGTTCGATGAGCTTTGTGAAAGCGCTGCTTTCGTCCCATCTGAAAAAATGTTCACTTCACTGTTCGATTGTCGATTGTCGCATAAACCGTAAGGAGGATATCAATAGTAATATTAATGCTATCACCCGTGTTGTCAACGATGCCACTACTTCCAGTACCTCTACGATCGATCGTAAGCGTCCTGAACATCTCGACCTGCCTCCTTATATCAGGCGTCTTGTTCGCCAAAGGAATTCTTACAGAAGATTATGGCAGCGTAAGCGACTTCCCTTCTTCAAGACCAAGTACAACCGGCTTTCTCGCAAGGTTCAGGAGGAGGTTAAAGCACTACGAAATCAAAGGTGGAGCGAAAAACTGAAGCCCTTGTCTGTCCAGGACAACTCGCTCTGGGAAGCTGTGAGGGCCTTAAAGGGTAACAGACCAATCCAATTGCCGCCACTGCTTGCACGCAACGGCAACGTTGTGAGCAGTGACGGGGATAAGGCTCAATTGATCGCTGATTCCCTGAAAAGTCAATTTACCACGCCTGGTGAGATAAACTTGGACAGCCTCCAAAACACTCAGCTAGTTAACGATGGGTGTATCGCTTACCTGTGCATTCATCGTGTACCCATCCCTGAGGAAGTCATTAGTGCTCAAGAAATCTCCGACATCATCAAGCGACTTAAAATCAAGAAAGCAGCAGGTATTGATTCCATCACTAACAGCGCTCTCAAGAACTTGCCTTATAATATTGTCTCGATCATTACCAAAGCTACCAAAGCCATGAATGACTGCTGGAGACATGGTTACTTCCCCGACCAGTGGAAAGAGTCTGTTATCGTTCCCATACAAAAGCCTGGTCTTAACCCTGCTCTCACTGTCAGCTATAGGCCTATAAGCTTGTTACCTATGCTGTCAAAAGTGTTTGAACGCGTCATTCTTAAGAGATTTAACGACTTCTGTGTGGCTAACAATCTTGTTCGTGAAGAGCAATTCGGCTTTCGCCCAGGTCACTCCTGCCAACTCCAGATCTGGAGGCTTATTGCAGATTTAAACACTCCTCTTAACTGTGCTAAATATGGTGGTCTTGTCTTTTTGGATGTCCGAAAAGCTTTTGATCAGGTTTGGCACGAAGGCCTGATTTACAAAATGATTACTTGTGGTTTTCCGGACGATTGTATTGCCTTGATTAGATCCTTTCTGTCGAACAGGATATTTCGTGTCAAGGTTGGCTGCTCCATGTCTAATCCGTGTGACGTCAAAGCTGGTGTTCTCCAGGGTTCTGTCCTAGGCCCTGCACTCTTCAACTTTTTCATTCATGACTTTCCAACATTTACCAAGTGCTCCGTTCTTCTGCTACTTTTATAAAGAACTTAAAATAATTTAAAACGTGTTAAATCTTTGAATGTCTAATACCAAGTGATCGTAGGTAACATTCAAACAATTCATTAAAAATCCTTGTTTGCCTAACAACTGCATATCCTCATTTCCATCCTTTTCTCATCAAAATGTAATTTTCTTTTGCCTTTTCTCCTTTTGTACCAATCATAATTTTTATGGTTTATTAATGCAAAATATTCTGACTATCAAAAAATTCACTGTTGTTTGAATGTCTAAACTTTCAATAATGTTTCCTTCAAAAAGCAAGAGTTTGTAGAATATTGATTTGGGGACTTTGGGGGACTCCTATTGACAGGGTCCCCGGCCAACTTCCCTTTTTGTCCAAAGGATATCGTCAACACCACCTAATGAGAGTTGATAAGGTGCCATTGCTACTATAAGAGAGTATTTAGGTGTTGAGCTGCTACTTCACTGCATTGACAGGTCTCAGTTGTTTTGGCATGGCCACGTGAAACAGACGTCACATACCGGACTTCCTAGGCAATTGCTATTTTCCAAACCAATGGGTAAGAACCAGGTGGCTAGACTACATGGAGAATCTGAGTTTGAGTTGCTTGGGTATTACCATTAAGTACATGCTACAAACGCTGGAGATCCTCCATAGGACTGCTGCTCCCACAACCCTAATGGATATACGGGTTTGAAAAGTAAGTAATTAAGTAAACAATGTTACACTAATTAGATTTGAAATTATTTCAAAAGGATTATGGTCAGTTGAGGAAAGACTGCCTGAAAACATTCTGAACAGGAAATGAACTACAAAATCCGTCTCCAGCAGACACTAAGGTAAATGCCTTGAAACCAGTTTCTTCAATCCTACTGATCAGAAATCTAGAATTATTTATTGGCTTAGTTTTTCTGTAGAAATTGATTCTGCTTCCATGTAATAATATTCGTCATATTCATTCAATCCTTAGTTTGATGTAACATTAATTCCTAAATCATAGTTAAAATAAATTAGCACAAACTACATGTAATGATAGTGTCAGGCTTGATTTCTAATTTCTTGCTGATTATTTGGTTAGCTTGATGCTAAGTTAAAGTCAATATTAACATTATATTAAATATAACAAAAAATAACATTAAGCATAACTACTATTTGCATATTAAAGCTGAATTTCAAAATTTATTGTACAAGAGATCTTACATTCACATATACCAATTACAGAGATGTAAAAATTAAAAAGTATATTTAATCCAATGTGCAAAATACAAAATTAACTTTTATTACATATAATATTCATCCCACCATCAGTCGCAACCAATAGATACACCAGTGGTCACAATTATCTAAAGGGTAATTTCACTTTTTTTTCTCTTTGTATATTAGCATAGTGAAATGTTTAAATAGTTAAAAATTCAACTAGCAATGCAAGTAAATTTGTCAAAATGAATAAATTATATGAAATGAAAAATGATTTAAAAATTACAACATTATGTCAGGAATCTTTATGCTCAGTAATGATTAAAATTCGCTTCAATCTAATGTATGGATTGCGACCAATGACAGGTTAATCTCGTTTGAAATTGGGTGATCTTTAAATCCGTGTAAATTTGATGTTTTATTATAATTAATATGCAATAGTTATTATGGGTCTAGTCAATTTTTAAAACTGAACTGCTTTTTAATATGAGTAACATCTTTCATTATGCTAGAATTCACTGTTGAAAAAAGAAATAACCTTTAAAATAAAATTTTATGCTGTCATTCTTTTAATAAAGCAAAGTTTATAATTTTGAAGTTAGAATTTTTTTAAAAATTAGTTCTTATTTGAGATAAATATTTTTTTAAAAACTGTATTTGGCGATTAGAAATTTTCAAAATGGCTGAAATTGTAATTAAGACGTTTCTTTTTGATAATCATTATAATTGAAATTTATTATAAATTTTCAAATCTCATTTTCTATGAATCTTCACAAGATAAGAAAACTATTTAAATAAGAGTTGACAATAACTCTATATATTGAGATACTTAATCAGATTTAACGAGGCTGCCCTCTATACTTTAAAAATCTGTCACATATCAGGTTTCAAGGTTTAGAAAAGGATGTTTCCTAGTTCTTTTGGTATTTATTTAAACAATTTCTATGCTGTAGAATGGTGAGCATATATTTATAAACATATTCCTTAAACACTTCTGTTTAATTCTTCAATATGAAGTGTAATTTCATGCACACTATGAAATTTAATGATTTACAGTAATTATTATTCAGTTTTTTCTGAAAAGTTCAGAAAGAAAGAGATGAAGATGAAGGTATTAATGTTTTGGAATTTATAAACAAAACTCAAAACTTGTTTATTTTAATACAAATTTAAATTTCTTAGCTTTTTACTAAAATATTAAACATACGGTAAATTTAACACTTGCCCATTATTTTCAAATATCCTGAAATAAATACCATTCAGATCTATAACTTATTAAAAACATAATTCATTAAAACCAAAAAGAATAAATAAGTAAGTAAAAACAATATTATGAAAATTTTATATTTCTTATTATGCTTAATCTCACTACTTAATAAAAAATTCCACAAACAAGATAAAAAAGATAACAAAAACAAGGTGGAATTTCATTTTAAAGTTTGTCCTATAAGAGTTACATAATTAAAACCTAAAATGAAGTAAATAAATAGTAAATTATGCTCTATGAAATACTTAAAAATATCATGAATCGCTAAATGAATCTTGATGAAATTTTAGAATAGCTTTGGACTTCAAACTTGTGCATTAATTATTATTTCATTAAAAAAATATTGTAGTCCATAAGTAAACTATATACGAAAAATATGATTTATTATGAAAAATTTAGGGATTCATATATACTGCTTTTTCTCTCATGAAATAAATACTGATATACAAATTAATTTTATTTCCTTCGGAAAATTAGATATATTCTATGCAGCAATGGATCATAATGAAAAATCAACTTCTAATTTCATGCTATCTTCACCGTTCAGATCTTAGCTTCAAACGAAGTACTATATAACCCAACAATCGTAAAAATATAAAAATTGCAACAAGAACTATGAAATCTATGTACAATTTACTGTTCTCAACATCCATCATTTCAAGAATTTTTACTGGGTCTTGGTAATAGCAGAATTTGTCTTTACAATGAAGATTGTCACGATGAAATCCATAAATGGCAAGCAAAGTTCCTTCAAAAGCATATCTAACGTAGGATGCATAGGAGAGCCACTGAAGGTATTTTGGAATAGTGTCGAATGCAACAAAAAACCCACTGAATAGAAGAATAGGAATTGCAGTTACTGGGCCCATAAAAACGGCTGCCTGGAAAAAAAAAAAAAAAAATTTAGAATAATTAATTAAAATTGCACATCAAATTAAAACACATGTCTAGTTATATTTTATATTTATGAATAGGGCATTTTAAACTTTTAAGAAATATGAAGATGCGATGGTATAGACACAAAGGCATAAATACATTAACACATTATCTGATTAACATATTTCTTTGATTACTACGAAAAACTTTCAGTCGCTGTTGTGCTTGGTTTTCAGCATATTCTTTGTAAGTATTAAAAGCTTAATACACATTGTTTTTATGTCTAAGTGGTATTTTGACTTGTCTATGTACATCATGTATTTCAATACAGTTCATTTGTGAGTGGCCATGCGAAAAGGGACCTGAAGAGATTGGAAATGGTTTTTTGTTTTCGGTGATTTACAATCGTTGAACTTTCAACTTTTAGTCTAAACAGAACCTTCTGGAATGATTTTTTGATGAATAATTTTTTTTAATATTATTTTTTTCACGCACCTAAGTTTCAATTGATTCTTATATAGCACACACTCTGAATTAATGTTTTTGTTTGCATGAATGTATGTATATAAGGTGTTGGGTCACCTTTCCTCTGAGCTCGTATCACTGGTATCTATTATTTTTCCTTTCAAGTCCCTCTTTGTGTGACCACTCACATTTACTTAATTAAACCTGAATCATTTTTTTATAATTTTGTTTCAAATAAGTTTACCTGTTTTTTCTTCTTTTTTTTTTGATTAACACTCAAAAGAGTTAAATTTCAACTGAAGGTCTCAAAGTACAGTATTTAAACCATGGAAAAAAGAAAAAGAACGTCTAACATAACTATTCCAATGCTAAAAATTCAGGGTTATATGCCATCTGATCATTGGCATGAAAATGGTGCATATCCCATGAGCTCATTCAAAATGATTTGTACACAAGGCATCACAATATAATAAGTTCAGTTTTCACTTCAGATTTCATGGGTTGTTGTTTTTCCAATTTACTTTTATTTGCATCTCATGTTTGCTTTGAGCATTATTTCATGTTTATTTAATTAGACATTTTCATTATAATTGAAAAGCAAAATAAAAATTAATATTTTATATTGTTTATTAGTATATTCTTTTGACATATTTATTAATGTTTGGAACCATTTAATGACATATTTACTCATGATTAGGAATATAACCTTTGTATTTAGCACTAGTTTTATGGAAATTGAGTATATGAATAAAGTTCACAGCTTCAGGAACCTAACTCGAGCATTAATTAAAAACATGTTGTACATGAAAGGCAAAGCCCTCACTGACTCGTCACTAATTCTCCTAATTTCCATGTAGGAGGGAAGCACAAATTTCACATGCTCATTCCTTGTGGTAAGCTTACAAAAGTTAGGTATGTTTCATGTCCTATTGCGACATCCAAGGGGCCCGGGAACTGGAATACCCCCTAAACAGTATGTATAACAAGGAGGGAAAGACTTGCTACACCATTCCGGCTTCTGCTTTCCGTTGCCAACAAAACTAGGTTGACTGGCTACTCTAGTCATAAAATATTTGGGGGATCCAAAAGAGTCTTCCGTGATTGGTCCACAAATATGACTATGTTCCAATAAATGTTTAGAATGTGGCTATGGAAAGTTTGTTTTGCAACCATATGCATTTCACACACTATTTCTTCCTTTCCTGGTAAATTATGCCAAATACCAATCTGTGAGATGCTAATATTTTTAACTGTTGCATATTCACATGTCCAAATCTCCGATGCCATAACTCTACTGGATTTAATGCACTTTTGGGTATCCCTAAATGTAAAATAACTTATTCAAGGTTTCTTTGATAAGGACATGTTTTGATGACATACAAACCATTCTTCTTGATGACTTCCATTATAACTCTATTGTCTCCTTTGATGTAAGCTTTATCATTCATGAAGTGCGCTTCATAACCACGTGAAGTTACAGTTAAAATCGACAAGTTTCCTTGCAAATCTGGCACATATAGCACAGGAATAAGTTACACCACTTTCACTGTTTATAGTTAATGATACAGTGACTTATTAATTTGAAATGGCAGTCCTTTTGTTTGCTAATTGGATGAGGATAGATTTCATTGTATTAAGTGTAATAAAGAAAGTCTTGTTTCCACACATATGGGTTTCCACCATTCCCATTTTCTTAATAAAGGGTACTTTATGGCTGAGGCAGAGACATTAGAGTAATCGATTCAATTATATTGTTCAAGTCTCTCCATGCAGTTTTCACAGCTTCATCTTTTTTCTTTTTCCTGCAAATGTTCATTTGATTTACTTTTGGTTAATGGGAGTTCGGTTTGATACAGTCTTAGATGAATTGCTCTTAGCTAATAATAACGTATTTAACTGATCATAAAACGAGTTTTTTCTTTCCAAAATTAGAATGCAAAAAAGAGGAATCGTCTTGAAATCGGATCTTTACTACGAAGAAGTAATACGGGTGGCTTCACTGCATAATCCCAATGCTGCTGACTGCATGTGTAGGCAGGTGGCTTCACTACATGGGCCAAGCTAAAGAGTATGACCAAGATGGACCGACTAGATTAGGATTAAAAATGTTCTTATGTAGAGTCAAAAATGTTTATTAAAAAGAAGAGGAACTCGTTCTGGATGCCATGAGAGAGCATTTAACTAAAAAAGTAAAACAAAATGTTAAGAATGCTAATTGTGAAGTTGTAATTATAGCAGGAAGCATATGCTGTGATCAATAAACATTTTATAGATCATGCGAGGAAAGGATATACAGACTGCTTAATAGCAGGTAATCACCCTCTTACCCAACAGGAGAAAAAAAAAAAAAAAACTTTAAGTCTACTGGGGACTTGGATCGATCTGCGTGGGATGCCATTTCTAAAGAGAGCCTCATTAGGGGATTTAAGTGCTGCATTTCAAATGCATTAGATGGCATAGAAAATGGATAGCATTATGTGGGAAGAAAATGTGGCATAATATTAAATCAGTTTTTATCACTTTAAACTGCTTTAAATACTACTGATATAAAAGTGGAATTGCTATTCACTTTTAAAAACAACTAGGTCCAATTGGCTTATTAATTTACATGTAAGAGTTAATGTGTTTATTATTTAAATTGTTAGTAGAATTTCGATACTGTTGAAATCCATATAGTTCATTTTTTTAATTTAAGATTTTTTTTTTTTCCTTGAAATACCTGCAAATATTGGGGGGGGGGGTCGTCTTATAATCGTGTAAATATGGTATTAATGTGTTATCCCCTTTTATGTGTAGATAATCGAAGCTACTTACATGTTAAAATTCACTAGCTTTTCTAACAAGTTGGTTTTCTCTATGAACTGATATGAATGAACAAAGACGCTGATATAACACCACATTTTAATAGCCCACCAGCAGCCATGTTTTCCTCACTACAGTAGCTATGTGTGATGTCAGGGAGAGAGGCAGAGCTAATGAAAAAGGTCAATTATGTAGGTCCCCTTGTTTTGCTTATCTACTAGTGTAAAGTCTAGCCTGTTATGAGGGATAGTTTTGTCGGTGATTATAGCTCTGTGAAAATATAGTTTATATGTGGTGTTCTCTCATTCTTATTACTATTATCAGTTTTTTCTCTTATTATTATTATTATTATTATTATTATTAACATAAAACTTATCTTTACTAGAGAAAAACAGTAGTAAAAACTTACTTGTATGTTGGCTGCAGCACCAATAACCAGTCCTAATGACTGTGCTACTAGAGAAGTTAATGTTGATAACGTAAGGAATATGACAAAACGCATCCAATCATTTGGTTGAGATGTCATCCAATAAGTGATAGTGCAATAAATTGCAGGAAAGATGAGCTGATAAATAAAAATTTAATATCATAAATTTAACATGGAGGCCTTAATTCTCATTACCGTATTTATTCTACTATAACGCGACTTCTTGTATAACGCGACTCCACTTTTTTGGCCCAAAAAAATCGGCAAAAATCCTATCCTCTTGTATAACGCGACCCCCATTTTTGACTCCTCGCGAGAAATAAAATGTACAAACTTATACAGAAAAAAAATCTTTATTTTTAAATAGTCTGGATATTTAATATTCAAAAACCTTCAAAATCTGATTCATCTGTGTCTTCGAACAGGTCTTTCCAATCTTCCTCAGTTAATTTGACATCTGTATCCCAGTCTTCTTCCTCTAAACTGCTTTGGTTCGAGGCAGTTTTGAAGTAGGCCTAATTAGAAGTTGCGATGTTTGGGAGAAGTTATTATCGATGTTGTTAGATGTTGGCGACGAGTAATACGAATAAAAAGTGAATTAATATATTGTATAATGAACTGGACATTATATGCAATGTAATTAATGTATAATACACGGCAAATTCGTCTGAATGTCATCAGCACAGAAAGCGACTTCGACAAAAGCAACTGCCTCAACTTCGAGGCAGTTTGGAAGTTTATAGCCCTACATTGATATGGAAAGCTTTCTCATTCGCACATTGACAAAAAAACACAACAGTACATCAATTTTCTTAATAAAAAGACAAATAATCTTTATTCAGTTTAATATTTTCACTACATAAGCTTTCTTGTAGGCTTTGGTTCGAGGCAGTTTGGAAGTAGGCCTATTTAGAAGTATCAATGTTTGGGAGAAGTTATTATCGATGTTGTTAACGATGTTGTTATTATCGACGATCGGCCGCAGTCGTCGGAGGGCTGATTTTTATCCTCTAGTATAACGCGACCCAGCAAATTTAGATGCTTTTTTAGGCCAAAAAAATTCGCGTTATAGTAGAATAAATACGGTACATCTTTGGGGCATTTTATAAAATAATGGAATATCTTTAATTAATCCGGATAGGGTTTTTCAACAAATCACCTATACTAAAATTTTGAT
>JAHWFO010006418.1:69021-104623 GCA_023313115.1 Rhysida immarginata
TGTAATGATAAGAAGTAAAAAAGAAAAATACTGTCACCATATTTTCTCTCACCACTAAGGCTGCAATCTTGGAAAAGCAACACAATTTATTTTCAATCTATCCTTTTAGAAGTTTATTTTATCAAATAAAGTTTCTTATAAAAGTTAAACAATGTTTTTACATTAAAAAAATGCCCTAATCAATTTTTTAATATCTAAGGCCATAAACCCACCTCAAATTATAGTTATACACCTCAAACAGTTAATTTCTTACAGGCAATACATAGTCAAAGAAAATGCAACACCATGAAAATTTTGCCAAAGCATCAGGTAAATTTCAAGGTGGGTTTAGGGAATCAAATTACACAAATTTTTGCAGCATTTGGTCAAAGATGCTATTGGAAAGTGCAATCAAAAGAGGAAAAGGGAGTCTTTTATGGTAACTTATGAGAACTTCTCAAGACCATGAAAAGTGATTGTTTGCACTGTAACTGGTAAAAATGAAGTTTAAGGAGAGAAAATGCCTATAAATACTCTTGGTGACAGTTTCACCTAACAAATAACTGAGATTTAGTTATCCAGACAGTTCATTTTTCCATTGTATTGCAAATGGGATTGATGTACAATAACCATAGTCAAATTTGGAGACAGCGATGTGAAGAACAAAATATGAATTGTCGTAGGGGAACCGGAGCATATAGACAAATGTCCTAATTGATTGCTACTTACAGTGTCAAATTCTAGTGGTCTCACAATCCAAGCTGGCAACATTTTGCAGAGTGTAGATCAGTTGGTGAGATAGAGTACTGGCTGCTCCAAAATTGACTGAGACAATTCATCATTGAATGGCTGAACAGTGAGACCACAAAAGATCCCGGTGTCCTGCTGCATGATCCAACTGTTTAAAAGACACCGCACAATCGCTTTGCACTGACTTTGTGCCGGGCCCCACTTTTCTTGGGGCCAGCTGTGCTTGCAGGCAAGGCAACTTTTACGAACACTACCTTTAACTCTGAACCATCATCATGCATGTATTAGAGCTACCTGGCATAACAAATGGCATCATTTGGTGTTCCACAATGAATCTTGCTTTTATCTCAGCAAAAATAATCACCAAATCTAGGAGCGATGTGGCAATCAGAGCTAATGGTTTGGTATATCATTGGCTCTAACAACTGGTTGCCATTTGTATGCCTGATGGTTAGTTTGTTGGCAGGTTCTGAAGTTGTGAAGGTATCTGCAAAGATGCCAGCAAGGCTGCCAGAATTTTTCAAGAGCTCAACCCTATATGTATTCATATTTAAATTATGTTTAATAGATAGAAATGGCTATACTTTCTAAACTAAAAAAATTTTCAATTACTCTTTTAAAATATAACAATGAATTAACAGTTTTATTCTTATGGTTTTCCTCTATAATCCCTATTAGATAGATAATTCTTTCAAACAATAGATTAATTTGGATACATTTCAATGTTTGCCAATTTAAATTGTGTCATAAACAAGACCTTACAAATCTTAAATAAGAAGCTGTGAGTTGCTTAAAAAAATATATTGAGAAAGTGGAAATTTCTGGCCTAAAAAATTTCTTTGATATTAAAAAGCAAAAATCTACAATAATTTTTTTTCTTCCCTATTTTCATCATCAATATTTTTTCCCTAGTTTACGTTTCAGACTTAAAATTTATTTAATAACAAGTAATTAATCTGAGAAAGGTATAGGAAAACAGCGGAAGCACTGAGATCATCTATTTTTATCTTTTATCTGCATTTTTTGACCACCCCTCCCCATTTTTTGTTAATCGAAAAATTGATTTTCTCAAATGTCGTATTTAGAAAATGAAAAAGAACCCTATCTTCTTTCTTTTCTCATCATTTCCAATCAAATGATATATCACATGCCATATGTTGCCATCACGACAAGACCTGATTATGCTATCCCCACAACTCCCACCCCATCAGGACAATTTGACCAGAAGTGCCTTAGTGTTGTCCTGGAGCAGCACTATCCATTTCGAGAGCTTCTCTCTGCACTTTCGATGGCCTGTTTCGGCTTCAACAATGTGTTGCAGTACTGTTCAGTGTTAACTGTTTCGCCTTGTTCTAGCCAGAAAAGGAGTATGGGTCCTACTTCGTCGAAAAAGAACCTGAGCATCACTTTTCCAGCCTTCATGGCAGAGTGAGCTGTTTTGGGATGTGGGGAGCCGGGATGACGCTACATTTACCAACTTCAACAAGGTCGTTCTATCGACAAGCATATTTACCAACTTCGATTAGATACAACGGCGCTACAGTGAAAGTCTCCTTTTCATTTGGACACACCATACATATTCCAAATTTCAACCTTCTACCTCAAAAAATGCAGATATTATGAAAGGGACAGACAGACATTGTGAAACCAATAGTGCTCCAGTCTTCTGCTACTTAATAAGTAAACATAAAGATGAAAGTGCTTTTCAGTGTATAAGATAGAATGAAAAGATGTCCATGACAATATTATTTTAGACATATCTAAAATTTTAAATGGCTGAAATTTTATAAGTATTTTAATAAATTTGCTATTTGTCTTGATTTATAATGTCTTTAGTTTTAATTTTGTTCTTTCAATAATAAGATTATTAAATAAGTTTGTAATCAATGATTAGAATAATCTTATCATGGAAGTAACAAATTTTATCTAGAGAAGAAAAAATGCAAAGTTTTACCTGAAAAGGCAAATCTGCCATAGTTTTTGCAAGGTAATAAGCTTTAAGACTATACCAATAATTTAAGTGTTCACGTATAAAAACGGTCATCTCCATGGGGACTAAATTTTGGGATGGAAAGAGAGAAAGGGGGAAAAGTCAGTCATATTACATACATTCATTTGTAAAAACATAAGAAAAAATTAAGAAACATTTCCTATAAATATTTTTGTTTACATGTAAGAACTGTTGGCATCAAAGCTGTAAACATTAAAAACAGCATAGAGAAAAATAAGCATCCTGAGTTATTGAAGACTTTGTTGGCATCATTTCCAATGTCAAAGTATAATAATCCAATCATAAGCCCAATACCAAGATGGGATAGAAGTCTGAGCCAAGTTAAAGTCTGATTTAAAAAAAAAAAAAAAAAAAAAAGAGGTTGGCATTTAAAAAAAGATAAGAAATCATTTAAGATTTTAGATTTATAAAGTACTACATCTTACCATGTCTCTCATTATAGAAATAAATGTACGTATAAACAAAATACGAAATTGGGTCCAGCAACTCGTGGCAAAAGTATGACAATCTAATCCTTCATATTCAATCTGAAATTTAAATAATGGTTGTTTTAAATGGAAAATCACATCTGTATTAAAATCAAGAAATTTAAAAATGCATTACCTTTTCTGCATCGGAGAGCAATGACGTCTTACAAGATAGACCCTTGGAAGCTCCTTTTATTGTTGTATCTGAGACACCTGCTCCATTGCATACTTCACTTGTTTCAGTGATTTTTAAAAGGTCGTTATTTATGACAGTCCTTATTCCAGAAACTGGATCTTGGTTCCAGTTATTACATTTTCCATTATTTACAGCCATAACCAACTTAGGGACATATTCCCCATATTCTCCACAAGCAACTTCCATGACTACATAATATAAAAATATGAAAGGGAAACCATTATAAAATAAATATTTAAATAACCAAAATATGCTAAGCAATAGACAGATGAGGCAGTCAATGATATCAATATCAATGGAAATAAAGAAATCATGCCAACTTAAAATGACACAGTTAAATATTATCAAATTCTGTTATAAAAACTAGTCATTTACTACATGTATCTTCCACTCTAGAAAATTAAGCAACTGGCATTTGTTTGCACTGTTCTTTTACTCTCCACCTTTATTTGCTCACAAGACCACATTAGAATGCAAAATTATCTGGATAACTTTCCCGTGTCTTGTCAATTCATGCTTATTCCAAATTCACAGTTCTCAAATTATTATAGACTGTACACATGCTGACCATAAACATGTTTTATGCATTAGTACATGAGGTAAGCATAAGATTGTTACTTTATTTTTGAGTGATTTTTATCCCCAAAAAATAAATAAATAAAATCCAAACAAAAGTCCCCTTGCAGGAAAATGTCAGCAAGTGATCTCAATTAAAATACTGAATTGCCAGTACAGAGGAAAATTATCACGTATGAGTTTCATAAGGTTTTTACACCAGAAAGGGACAAAAATAGACTTAATCTATTAAAAATGTATTAAAAATAAACAAGGAAGAGGCAACACTTAGAATTTAGTCTAAGTCAACTTCAACTTTTTGAACTTTTAGTCACTTTTATTGTGAGCGTTCAAACTTTTTAATAGTGAATGTCATGGGTAAAACTAGTGACTTAACGGACTTGAACAGGGCAAAGATATGGTTACAGCATTTTAAGATGGCAAGCTTGAAGAAATGTTCTTGTGCTACAGAAGTAAAAGTGTATTGAAACTTGCAAAATGGAACAGGGAATGACAATCCAATATAGCAATTGTGGAGCCCTATGAGCCATTGATACCAGAAGTGAATTTGGGATGAAATGGTTGGTGTTAGGACCAATTGGCTTGCTACTGTTGAACAACTGACACTTGAAATAAACCATGGAATCAAAAGAAAAGTTTCCAAAATGATGGTCCAGTGAACCCTATTGCCCAGTGGATATCAAAGCAGATATTTGATGCTATCACTGGTATTGACATTCATTCATTTAAAAAAAACAAAAACAAAAGCCTTGCAAGAACCCATGGGTTCTGCATGCAGTTTTAGGACTGAATTCTAGCTGAGTGGCAACAGAGAGCCCAATTTCAAACAGAAAAGGGAAGGAAAAAATTCGTAACCTGGATTCAAACCAAGGACCATTCCTATCATTGGCACTGCTCTTACCAGTTGAGCTATCATGGACAAAAACCACCAAGCTGTGACAATATGTCCATATGGACTTCCAAGAAACCACAAATTGGCTCAATCAGCAGAGCAGGCCCCTCACAAATCAGGAATCCTGCTTACCTGGCTCAAGTCCAGGTGACAGAATTTTTCCTTTCCTTTTCTGTCTTCCTGGGATTGATGGTAGCTATTGAATGCTATATTACTAGATCTCTCCTTCGGGGAGCACAATGAAGATGTCAAGCTAGTACCAGGCAAACTCCCCAGATTTGAATTCAATCAAAAATCTATGGAAACACCTCAATCGACACATCAAATGAAGGGTTCCTTCAACAAGTAACTTAAATGAACTCTGTATGCATGGTCACAGATGCCTGGAGAAATCTTCTAGCACCTTATTGAGTCCTTTCCATAGCAATTCTTTGCAATACATGTTGAAAAAGGAGCACATGATATCAAACTCTAGCTCTTAGGTTGATGGTCACTAGGGAATGTATTATAAATTATAACTGCTGCATACATAAAGTTCTACTACAGTACAAACATACATATTATACATACAGGGAGAGGCAAAACTCTGGTAATATTATACATATAACATATTATACAAACTCAAAGACTATTTGGTATAGGTTAATGAAATTAAAAATATTATTATAAAGCAGGATAGGGGCTACTTGGTAGTTACATTTCAAGTTTATGCAAGAAAGTGTTCATGAATTTTGGAAACTTATCTCCTAACTATGGATAGAGCCATAGTGTCAATTGCAAAGTTGTAGAGCACCCTTCAATCATTTTAAATCAAATGTTAAAATCATCACTTTAATAGGGGAAAATTAAAAAAAAAATTGCTTGAACTTGGTAAGGTACTTCACGTCATTTGCAGAGAAGCCTATTGTTGGTGCGTACCAAACACTAAATTGACAGGGAGAAGGCAGCATGAATGAGAGCCAGGCATGAATGATGGCTTCCCACTTCACCAGATTTGTCCCCACTAGATTTTTTTTCTTTGGAGCTACATTAAACAGCAGGTTTACAAAAGACCAAAACATCACCTGAAGCTCTCAAGAGCTGCACCATACAGAAAGTCATGAAGTCTGTAGGCTACTGTGCACAAATTTGTATTGCTTGCAATGATCAGAATATTGGGTATTATGTAAAATAAATGCGCATAATACAGTTATTGATTATAAAAATATAAAAAGTCTAATAAAAATAATGTTCTTGTGAGTTCCTGTATTTTGCTGTCAGGTTAGTATCAATTTGATGTAATATTTTTCCAGCATACTATAGTATGGATTTGTAGCGCTTTTCACTACAATTTTATAGTGTCTATCACGGCACCATTGTAACGCCTCACTCATGCGCTGTATGTGAATACTTAACACAATTGTATGTTCTCGTGGCATATGATTCGTATAGTGGTCCCCCTTTACTTGTGAGTAAAACACTGTGCTACTAAAATAATAACACCCAAAAATAGGATGATTACTTACCTGGAATACTCAGTATACAGCACTAACACTTGCTAACTCATGCAAGATATCTAAATAGTTATTCTTATAAATTTTTCCCTGAACTATTCTCTATTAATTTACCGCTGAGCAATACCCAGTTACTAGAACTAGAACTTATGACAATCTAAACATTATTTTCATTAACTTATCTCGTTTAGGGGGAGGCCGTGGCCTGGTGGACTTCCACTGAACACACCATTTCTGGAAGTTAAGCAATATCAGGCATGGCCAGTCACTGGATGGGCAACCAACAGTGACACATGATCTTCACCCCCCTCGGCTGCTGCAACCATCATACAGCAGTCATTGATCCATATTCATCCAGGGATCCAACTCGTTGGCCTCTGGCCATACAGGCCCTAGACGGATGCATTGGATTTCATCAAATAAAATAAAATAAAAAATAAAAAATAAACTTTCTTAATTAGATACACACTCCACCCTACCCCTTTCTCAATAATAGTAACGCTTTGCAGTACTTTTAAATAAAATTTATTCAAAATTGTATACGAGAATGATATGAAATTTAAAGGTTAGTAGATTAAATAAATGAGATAATACAAAATAAATTAATTAAGTTGAATGCTCTTTTGGAGAAAAGAATAACGTAAAGTTAAAGTCAAATGTCACTAATTTAGCATTAATGCGTGGGCCCATATAAAATCAGAATCTACTTAACTTTCGTTCCTTGAAGCTCACTGCAGATACACACTTAGATGAATAATGATGTAACACCCATGAATTATGACACAGATCGTATATCCACCGACGTTTTGTGAGGTACCTCTGCTGTATTCTTATAGTCACAGTTTCTGATGGTTTACCATTGGTTTCCTAGATAGCTGCTACTCACCCGTAATAACTTCTGTTGGCACCCGATGTTGAGTCTGCTCCCGTTGCCTCGCTGTGGCTCACCACTACCAGCCCTGCTCAACGATGGATTCTGTTTTCCATGTGGCTTCTATCTTGTTCAGTCGGGGTCCCAGTTGCTCTCCAACTCCTTTGGTTGAGTTTCTAGCCGGGTATCTGACAAACATATTCGTTATTGCCAACACCTCCGACCAGTCGCCCACAAGCAACACTTTGCGGACTTCACTCAATCTAAGCTGCGGTCACCTCTCTTTCTCTCATGGCTGACGCCGCTCAGTCTCCCCACTCGCCGTTGGTGACTGGCTCGTGGCGGTCAACGCTGGCTTCTCTGTGCTCATGATCTTACAACACTGACAACATGATTTCACTCCTAATTAATTTCTTTCGTTTCGTTTCTGGATCTTATACCATTTTTCTCTCAAATCGTGTTTTTGTTGTGTCTCATCAATCTCTACATTTTTATTGGTTCTTGGTTATTAAAACAGAACACGTGTATTCATCACTTCTTCCAACAAGTATTTTTCTTTAGCGATGCTCTTGGTTGCCAGGCTACTGAATGAGTCATCCCCCCTCCTCTTCCTGTTCCCATGGGAACGGTGGTTCAAAAGAGCATTCGTGAATAATGAAATTAAACGCACAGCAAAGTAATTTTCAATTATCAACATAAAATTAGAAAATTTCTGAATTAAACCCCGGGTTAGTTAGATTGTCAGATAATTCGTGGCTCCCAAAATGGTGATCAAAAATCCCTCCCCATGATTCTCATTGCTAAAAAATAAAAGAAAAACACCTAACACGAAAGTTTTATTTGAACTTTCGTTTTGACGAACTTGGTTCGTCACAGATTCAACCACAATCTGGCTATCATTCATGCCTCCTTCTCCCTGTCAATTTAGTGGTTTAATTCACACCAACTGATGTGAAACCTTACCAGCTTCAAGCAATTTTTTTTCTTTAATTTTCCCTATTAAAGCAATGATTTTAACATTTGATTTAAAGTAATTGAAGGGTGCTCTACAACTTTGCAATTGACACTATGCCTCTATCTGTCTTAGTTTAGGAGATAAGTTTCCAAAATTCATGAACACTTTCTAGCATAAACTTGAAAATGTCACTACCAAGTAACCTTTATCTTGCTTAATAATAATCTTTTTAATTTCATTAACTTACACCAAATAATTTTCAAGTTATATGCTCTATTACCAGACTTTTGCCTCGCCCTGTTTACAAGCTATGTGAAAAGTCTTCATCTGATTTCAAACTGGTATAGCACCACAACTATTGATTACAGGTAACGGTCTGCATTCCATTGGAAAGAGGGGATCATCAATTTGGTTTTTTTTTTCACTGCTGCTAGAAGTCTCCCAGGCATGTCTAAAAGGCATAGCGAGTTTCCATCAGTTTATGTAGAAATGGCAACCCAACTTCAATCGTGTGACAACCTATATTAAGACTGTCTGAGATTTCTATTTGTGGGGCTTTGTTAAGGATTGTGTTTATTTCCCTCCCCTACCAACAAATTTGCATGAGCTCAAAACTCGAATCACTGCCATATGGCATGTTTCAGCAAAAATGGAAAGAATCTGAGTATCAAGTGGACATGTGCCATGCAGCAGGTTGAGGTCACATTGGCACTTATAAGATACCATGTCAAAACTTGAGTATATTCTGAGCATTTTGCAACTTGATCCATTTCTGTATATTGATTTTTAAAAATTACGGTACATGGAGTTTTGAAATTAATGCTAATTTTCTTTTCCAAAGAATATGACGATCTCGTGATGATATTCATGTTAAAAACTGGAATTAAAACATCACTGAAAGTAAAATACACAAGAGACTCTTAAATGGCCTACAAAAACCTTAGACGATTACAACCTTGAATTTAATTAACAACCTGTTAATGCTTCTTAATTTTGATCTATATCTGAAATACAGTCGACTCTGCTTAAAAGCACTCCGCTTATAATACCACACTTGTGGTAGGTTTTTTCAAATTTGTTCAAATATAAGAGCCAACCATAATTTTTCGTGCTTTAAATCAAGGCACAGTTTACATTTGTTCATACATT
Organism: Rhysida immarginata; assembly: GCA_023313115.1. NCBI lineage: Eukaryota > Metazoa > Arthropoda > Chilopoda > Scolopendromorpha > Scolopendridae > Rhysida > Rhysida immarginata. The sequence continues at coordinate 78,361 of JAHWFO010006418.1, forward strand.
TCCATGTGCTTTTAGCCAGTAACAACAATTTTCTTTCAATCGTTCAGAGATACTACAGATTTTGTACATGCCAATCAGAATATACAGCATTTAATAGTTCAGAGATACACCATGGATATTTTAGGAATCATCTCTGTGCTGGGAAACCAACGTGATGTGAGCAACAAAGGTGAACTTCAAAGTGTTATATGGAACACTAGAGGGATTCCCCATAGAATTATATGGACTAACAGTACAAACCTTGCAGTAAAGAATGCGATTCTTAAAAGAGCTATTTTTAAAAATAAAACAGTCAAAGATAAACAGATGTTTGTATAAAATGTTTAAAATATTGAATAAATTAGCTACACAGTAAAAAAGGGAATAATTTAATAAACTCCACTTATAAGAGTGTTTTTTTCAATTCCCGACTGTGCTCTTATAAGTGGAGTCGACTGTATCAGTTTTTATCTGAATGACATTAACTCACCAAAATCAGCTGGATTATGGTAAGAAGGACATTCTAAATTCATAGATGCTAGAAATGGAACTAATCCCATCGTCGTGCCTCTGTAAATACACTGACCTTCAGCTAACATTATTAGCTAAAATAAAAAAATAATAAATATGAAATTTGAGACTGTTGCAAAAATTTTGTAAACTAAATAATTTAGTAATTTTAATATAGTAAAACATTTATTATATTAACGAACTTTATAAATGTAAACACTGACTTGTAACAAAAAAAAATGAAAAAAGTATCAAGTTTCATTACAATGAAAGTATTAGATACTTTACAAATGAAAAGTGATATAGGCTACGTGCAGATGTAATTGATAGCGCACCAAGTGGCAGAATTGAGCATTTTCATAGGGTAAAATTGTCTTGCATTGAATTACATGAAAACAAAATCTTAAAAACAACTGTGGAAGGTTACTAAAAAGTAGAAATTAATAATACTAAAAGTAGACATGCTGAAGAAGGTAGCGTAGCTACTGAAATGTGGATACATGTATCATGGATATAAATAAATTAATATTTTGGATTTGCAATGTATTATTAATTTCTACTTTTGGATTTTAAATTATTAAATTAAATTAAAATTAAACTGAAAATGGGTGTTTGGAGGATTTTTTCACGCCATACCTCCGATATTAATAATTAAATAGAGAAAAATAGTAAAAAAAATTTCACGGCCTGGACTTGAACCATAAACTCAATAGCACAGATTACAAATGCGACTGTCGTCTGGTGATAAAATTGTGCACTTTTAGTAGGTAAAATTCAGTGGTGCCCTCTCGCTTGTGCACGAAGCCTATTGCAGTCGACATTGATATATGCTTTGCAATCAAAAAAAAAAAAATTTAAATATACTCAAACATGGAGTATCAATGACAAATCATTATGTAATAACATTGTTAAAATGAATTATTAAACATTTTGACAACGGTAAGCATCACCAACTCAAATCTTTGATATATTTATGAATACAGTCATTATAATGTAATTACCATATTAAGGTGCATTCAAACATATTACTCATAAATAAAAAAAAACAAAACAATGATACACTAAACACATGATATTGCGCATTTATTTAAATGAAAAGTAATGTCTAATAATCACTCAGATAAAAAGTAAAATCCGAACAACTGTTAAATGATAAACAATAAAATAATAAAATCAGACCATCCCACTTACCTTTTTCCTTAAATTGACTTTCCCTATCTTGTTTATTTTAATCTTTCACATTTGCATACATTTCCATAAAGCATATGAATTGAAAAGAGTAAAGGTAACAAGTTACAACTATTCAGGCTGAGCTGCTGTATTGAAAGTCAAAAACACAATTAAGCGACATGGAAAAGGGGTGCAATATTGGTCTGCATGAATGTGGACAATCTTCAAGATCCATTGCATCAATATTGGGAAGTTCACACTAGGCAGTGGATAACTGCTTAAAAATAAGAGAAAATTATGACCAAAAGAAGTCAACTGGATGACCTGAAAAACTACTAATCATCTGCCAAAAAAAAGAGCAATAATTCAAGAAATGAGCCAAAATTCAATGTCTCCACATACTCTTGCATCAAGAGATGACATTCCTGTATGCAAATTCACAATTGCAACTGTTATTCATAAGAGACCTCTAGTAACAGAAGAGGAAGTTGCAACCTGTTCTAAAAAATTGCCATAAAGAAAAATGGCTTCTTTGGGCAAAAGAAAAGATGCCATGTGATGAAAGGTGGAAGAATGTGATCTGGAGCGACAAAAAAAAACATTCTTGACGGTCCAGATACATGGCAGTTTTATTGGCACGACCTTAAAAAAGAGGTCCAGTGTTATTTAAAAAGTTAAAGTGGAAGTGGAGGTGTTATCATGTGGGAGTTTTCGAATGGGGTGGTATCTTGAATATTGCCTTCATTAGTGGACGAATGAATGCTAGTGCATACAAAGATCTGGTAGAAGATTATTTGCTCGATTCTGCAGAAGAAATGGGAGGACCCCACTGGCTATTCCAGCAGGCCATTGCTCCCGTACATAACGCTAAAAGCACATGTAAGTGGTTTCTCAACAATGGTCTTCCTGTCATTGACTGGCCTCCATTATCTCCAGATTTAAACCCAATGAAGAATGATGCAAGAAAACAAACCTCTTGTCCACAAAAGTTTAATGGGTGAATACGTATTTCAATCTGTCTTTATCCACAGTGTATTCCCTCTTCTCACCAATGAAGAATGTTTGGGGATGCTTATCATGCTCCGTGTATGCCAGTAGAATCACACAGGAACTGAAGATTACCATGGTAGAAGCATAGGAAGAACATGATGTGACTTACTTACAAAGCCTCTTTACAACTTTGCCAGAGTGCATCTTTAAAGTTATCCAAAAAAAACGGAAACTTCACTGGATATTAAACACAATAAACACAGTGGCTGTATATTTAATGGACATGTGAAATGGTCAGATGGTCTTTTTTCATTATTTATTATTTAGAGGTTGTTTAGATTTTGTTTGTTTTTTGTCTAATTCATCATTAGATATTACTATTCATTTAAATAAATGTGCAATATCATGTGTTTAGTGTATCATTATTTTTTTATGAGTAATGTGTTTGGCTTTATAATTTCTGGATGCACCTTATTATAAGAAATAGCATTAAATTTAATGCTATCATTAAACACATGCATTATTGTGATAATTATCCAGTCATTTTCTTGCCAATTTAATTTTTTTAGAGCATTTTCTTAAACAATTATGTTTATGGAATCAGTCTGCCTTTGTCTGTTAAGACAATGAAGAATAAAAAAGTGAATGCTCAAAAGCTCTAAGCAATGAAATGCTGGTCTTTGAAATAGCATTCAACTTAAGTTGTTTTTATTTTAGTATTGTGTCAAGGAAAGGGAATCATTCTAAGACTGTTTTGTATGGAAGTTAATTTCACAGGGTGTCCATAAAAGATTTGTACCATAATAATTGGAAAATGGGTCTTTGAAGGATTTTTTCACATCATACCTTTGGTATTAATAATTATTATTTTCTCTATTAAATATTTAATAACTTTTGAACATTAACACAATGTACAGTCAATAAATAAGGAGGCAAAGGATATTTCACAGTAATTACTTAACAAAACTCAACAGTATTGTCCGCAACTGTTTAGGCATTTATCCCATTGTGATACTAATCGCAGAATGCCATGCTCGTAGAAATCCTTTGGCTGTTGTTTAAACCAATTGCGCATGCACTCCTTGACTTCATTGTCCATTTGAAACCATTGGCCCTGCAGTGCTTTTTTTGAGCTCACTGAAGATGTCGAAATCATATGGGGACAAATTTGGACTATAGGGCTTCCCACTTGAACTTTTGCAGATGTTTCTTTGTTGCATTGGCAGTGTGCAGTCTAGCAATGTTGTGTAACAGGATGACACAATAAGAAAGTTTACTGGGATGTTTCAATTTGATTGCCTTCCTGAGCTTTGTTAACATGTCATAATACCACTAAGCATTGACCATAGTTTCATGCTCCAGGAATTCGACAAGGAGTGTCCCTTAATGAATGGACACAGACACTTCTCAGTTATCATCCTTTGCAGATACGTAATGTCATCTAGCGAGAGAAACATGCACAAATCATTTTTGTTACATCAGCAACTATATTTCAAGCTTGTCTCCATGTAACTGAATACCATAGTTTTGGTGCAATATCCTCTGCCTCATTATTTATTGATTGTGCCTAATAACAATCATGTACAGGGTCGGGACACCTTAATATGACCACCTGCTAGTATCCGGAATATCCAACTTTGGCGGCAAGCACAGCAGCTAGTCAACATGGCAAAGAGTCAATAAGTCCTCGGAAGGTGGTTGCAGGTATCTGGGACCATTCGGCGATCAGTGCATCTCGTAATTCCATCACCGTGCGTGGTGGAGGGTCCACCTTGCGGACATGACGATCGAGATAGTCCCACAAATGTTCAATGGGGTTGAGGTCTGGGGAGTTTGGTGGCTATGAGAGTAGCTTGAATTCATCCTCATGCTCCTCGAACCAGTCGTGGACAATTTTGGCAGTAGGGCAGAGAGCATTGTCCTGTTGAAAGGTGCCATCACCCTGAGGAAACACTGTCGACATGAAGGGATATACCTGGTCTGCGACAATTGTCAGGTAACGAACAGTATTCAGTGTACCCTCCAGCGGTATCAGTGGACTCAGACCATACCAAGAAAACATCCCCCAAACTGTCACACCTCCCCCACCAGCCTGTCGTCTGCCAACGATGGTATTGGGATGCCTGTTCTCAGATGCTTCCGGGCAAATTCTCCATCATCCGTCCACTCTGTTCACCAGAAACTGCGACTCGTCAGAGAAAGCAACCCTTTGCCACTCGGCTGAGGTCCAATGGCGAAAATCCATTGTGAATTGGAGGCGTTTTTGGCGATGCACAGGCATCAAAATGGGTGCTGTTACCATACGCCTGCTCCGGAGCCCCAACCTCAAGAGGATTCGTTGCACTGTCTTGGTCCTGACACGCCTAGTGACCCCACTATTCATTTGCTCAACAGACGCTCGCCTCAGTTGCTCAACAGACGCTCGCCTCTAGGATCGATGGCTCGTGGGGCCCCACAGTTACCTCTTCAGTTGCTCGAAACTGTCTGGTTCGTCCAGTCGCGGTACACCTTCACAATGGCAGCCCTAGAGCAGTTCACAAAGGTGGCCTGATAGCCAATGATCATCCCCTTTTGGAGGTCCGACAGGTCACTTGCTCTGCCCATGACAGCGACAATTGCTGTGTTAACGGATGCTACTACACATCTGCTGTTGTCAGCTTTTAATGATATGCAATGATTTTTCATCTGCATACCATGGGACATTCCAACATGTTACAGCAGAGGTGGTCATATTAATGTGTCCCAACCCTATATTGTTCTCTGCATGTAATGAAGAAACTCCAGACGTTCTATCCAATATATTTGTTTATTGCAGAAATGGCTCATAGGTGGCTCTTGTATTGATCACTGTTCTGAAGAGAAACAACTTATGGTAAGCAACCACCAGATAAAAAGGTTGGTAGATGAAAACTTTTTGAATAGTAATCAGTGAATTTGTTTTGACAAGCCATATTATACACTGCGCTTTCTCTTCAGTGGATGAATTTTTGTTCTGTCGATGTCAGTGAGCAAGTGCTAGTAGATCCTTATTCATGTAACTGTGGTAGACATTTTGCTGATGGTGAATGCATGCAGTATGAATATAATTATGTTATCTGTGTATTTTACGGGTACAACTGGAGCAGTATATCATAATTTTCAGTTTATAATACCATATAATGCAAAATTAAAGTTAAAAAAATCATTACTCCATACATGAAAAATGGCGTATAATAATCCAATAATAAAACTAGGGAAAATACAATGGGAGGGGCAGGGGAAATTCAAACGAATTTGTATCAAATATTTAATATACATAAAAGCACATTTATTTACTTTTTTTCTCAAGTTCACAAAATTGCATTAAATAATGCAGTAATAAAACCAGGACAAATTTAAAATGCCTAACATTTTGAATCGCCGTTAAGAAAACCTCCCAGGTTTTCTTGAACAGCTTTTCAAAAATTGCCACCCAACGCATATCGATTGATGATACGGGAACAGGCAGATAACCACATATTCAAATGTCGACAACTTTTCATCAGTACGTAGTGGACATGTATGCAAAATTAGAAAACGAACTTTTTAGATGTTTGTCAGCACAGTGGTTTAGCGACAGTTTTTCTCCATGAAATCTGTAATAATTAAATTCAAAAAATAAGGCAAATTACTTAGCAATGCACTAAAGCTGACACAGTAAATACATTTCATGAACGTGACCAGTCAAGGAAGACAGGAGATGCCATTCCACACATATACCTTTGCTTCCTACTAACTGATCTTTTTAAAGATGTCAAGACAAAATGCTTGAATTTTCTTTCAAATGGATACACTTTGCATGGCAAATATTACAAGAAAATGCTATTCAAAATACTTTTATGCATGATTCAATTATGAGAATCGAAGACAATGAGGAGAAGGAAGAAACGGTATTAGGCCTAACGATGAACTGCTTACTGAAATGATGGAATTATTTTGCTCAGACACAGACGATTCTGATTTTGAAAGATTTTGAATAAATTTATTTCTGATATAACGTAATTTTAAATGTAAGGAATAAATTTTTATTTTGTTATATGATCATTTATTTTGAATACCTCTCATTTGTTCATTTTTTTATGGAAACATAAAACGTCTAAAGCTTTTAAAAACATTAGAGTGAAACTTCAGATGACCATTATGCATTGCACAGTTGAACAAATATACAGAGCATTCCCTATCGCTGAATCACTTCTTAGGAAAGTTATGTTGTATATTATAATCCATTGTGGATTATGAAACAGGAATTTTTTCAAAATACAGTAATTTCAAAGCACCTTATACACAAATGCGTATTATATACCGAAAATTACAGTAATCAGTTACTATGTCCCATTACCTGCAGGTCCCGATACAACTCTCGATTGGTCAGGATCAACAGGACCAACCAACTAAGTAGATATATATACATGCATTTATATCCTGAATAAATATTCTGATTGAATGTTTTAATATAGTAATTTGAAATCTTAATTACTGTTGTAAATAAATTTCTGTAAACACTACAGCCTATGCTTATGTCTATGTTTTTTTTTATTTTAACTCTTGAGAATGAGGAAGTGGGAATATTCGATCATATGCATCTGATTTTACATGGATCACATTTTTCGACCCAACTAGAGTGGATAATCAGTGTTCTAGTGAACTTTGATTTTGTTTTTAATGATGTCTTGATAATACAGGTAAAACAGTGCTTATTATTTATTTTATATGCACTGAAATATTTGTTGCTACAGAAATAATGCATGAAAATTCTTCACCCCAGGAAAAGTTCATTTAGAAAGATAGACTTAAATTAAAGAAATGTAATTCTATTATTTACTTTATCAAATTTTTCAAATAACTTTGCACTTGGCTGATGAATGGTGCATATGATAGTCCGTCCTCCCATAGCAAGATATTTAAGAAGAGATATACATTGAAAACAGCTAGAACTGTCTAAGCCACTAGAATAAATAAATAAATAAATAAATAAATAAATAAATAAATAAATAAATAAATAAATAAATAAAATTATATGTTATTACTGTAATATAGTTAAATTTTAGTATAACAGTAAATTTACCTTGTAGGCTCATCAAAAAACATGACTGGTGGATTGTTAACAAGTTCAAGTGCTATAGATAACCGTTTACGTTGTCCGCCAGATAATTTGGATGTACGAGTATTTTCACATTCAACTAAGCCCAGTGTTTCCAAAATTTCATTTACCTTATTGAATAAACATTTAAAAAAAAACTTATTTATGCGTTATCGTTTACGGTATTAAGAAAATTATAAAATTATAACTAGGGAAAATTCCTATTCATTTTCTAGGATTTACTATATATTTTTATTATTTTAACTTACCACTAGTTGTTTTTCTTCTGAAGGGGTTTTTTCAGTTAATTTTAAGTTTGCAGAAACTATCATAGCTTCTTTAACTGTTAGATGTGGTAACAAATGGTCGTCTTGCATAATGTAACAGGACATTTTACGAAATGTCCGAAGATCACGCTCAATGCCATTAATGAGCACTGTGCCAGTGATCCTACGATTTCTAATAGAACTATGGCATCTAGGGAGGAAAAAAATACAGTAATTAAAGCTTTTATTTAGAAAAAATTTAAAGAATCCAAAATAATTAAATAATCCTGAAAAACTAATGAGATACTGTTGGAACTCGTAGAAACTGTTGGAGATCATTAAAAATTGCAAGATAGATATCAGTTTTCCAACATGGATGAGTAGCAAGTACCAACATGCCTCATACAGGGCACCTTACGACTGTTCGTACTGATGTTGCTTGTGCCAGGATCGCACAATGCTTAGAGAACAACAAACAATAGTCTCTATAGGAGTTGGCAACAGAAACTGGTATTGACCAGGCAACTATGCATAAAGTTTTATGACACAATTTGCACATTTTTGATTTTTACTCTTCGCCCTTGTTTACATTACTTCCTGATTAACAAACATTGTGTCAGGGTCTTGTATTGCTAGCTACAATAAGAATAATGGAGATGATGCTCAAGCAATACAACTGGTTTATTTTTACAGCTTACGCATTACACCGGCTCTGTAGATGACGCTTTTGCTTCGAAACGTGCAAGTTGTAAAAATAAACCAGTCATATTGCTTCAACATCGTCTCCATTATTCTTATATTACTGGTAAATTACACTGTGTATTTTCATAAGTATATTATGAAATGTTTGTATAACAACACATTTGCTTCCAAAAAAATAGTTGCCATGACTTAGTAAATGACTGTTGTATAGAAGATGTTATTAGTTAAAAAGTTTTTTTTTCTTTTTTTGGTGCCAAATTCAAATTTAGAAAATGTTCATTTTATCCACCAATTTTAAATAGAATTGGAACCTTGTAAAAAATTTCAAACTAAGCCACCTAATCATATACAGTGGGGTCTCGGCTAACGAACGTAATTCGTTCCAGAACCTTGTTCGCTAACTGAATTGTTCGTTAGCCGAATCGCGTTTTCCCATAAGAAAGTGTGAAAACGATTTTAATTTGTTCCAGAACTTAAAAAATAACCAATAGAAAATAAATTTACTTAATTTAATTTTTAATTTAATTTAATTTTATTTTATTTAACACCTCATTTGAGGTAAAATACAAACATTAAAATTAAAAAAAAACAAAAATAATTTAAGATAATTTAACATCAATCAGAAAACTGAATAACAACTCACCAAAGTGATAAATTAGAGGCTTAACTGATGAATCAGGTGATTGAACTCGTGCATCAGGCGAGTTAGCAGGAAGAGCAAAAAAAGCAGCGTTTATCACCTTTCTTTCTTTTTTTTTATTTACACTTTCAGTCTACCGTACACATTTACGTGATTCAGATTTTAGTTGGAAGACTCTTCAGAAGGGGGAAATGGGCTTCATCTTCTTCAAAAAATTCAACATCTTCAAATTCTTCAGAAAGTTTTGGCTTTTTTGCAGCTGATGGTTGAAAAAATCTGTCGAGTGTTTGTTGCTTTTGTTTTTTCTTTAGAAGCTTTCTAAAATGTTGGATGGCTACACGTGATGTCTTCATCTAAACATCCGTTGTATCAAATGTTACAACATCCGTTGTATCAATTGTATCCGAAACGGAAGTAATAAATGTGCACCTGTTATTCGATCTTAGCGCGCGCGTACTTGTTTTTTTATTTTTTATTTTGCTCCCTACTTCCGTTCGTTAGCCGATACCTGAAACGTACGAATACCCTGTTCGTTAACTGGATTGTTCGTTAGCAGGGGCGTTCGTTAGCCGAGACCCCACTGTACTTTATTATGTCTGCACATTAAATGAAAAAAATAAAAATAAAAAATGAAACTACCCTAGTATACCACATCAGATTAAATATCTTTACCCTATCGTGCTGCTAAGATTAGTGGCAAAAGATACGTGTACATGCGTTTCATGATATTATAAATGTCTTAACAATAATACTGCAAAAATTCATAATAGTTTTCATAATGTCAAGAAACATTAAGGTTTCTTCGTTTAAACTTTTAAAACTTTTTGTTGATTAGTATTAAATATACGATAAACAATTGAGATATAAACAAGGGCTACTTTTATAGTGTTTATACCACCAGTTAATATGACTTTTTTATCATGTTTATTGAAGCACTGAGCATCATACATCCCAGAATTTGTGAATGTTCATAAATTGTCAAAAATATATAAGCCCTAAAGCTCTAAGCTTGTTTCATGTCATAAAATTGCTGCTTTGTATTAGGTAACTCCAGAAGTAATATGTCTAAGTGTTTCTATAATGAAGCATAATAACTGTTATTTAATACGTATATCTTAATTACATATACAATAGAAATAGATTACAAGAGTGTAATTTAGGACAAAACAGATGAAAGAAATCACGTATCGCTTAAATCTTTGATACACAAGACAAACAAAAAACACAGATCCCAGTATTAATTTCATGATACAGTTCTCCATGCTTGTGAGAATGATTACAACTTCTTGCAATGGAAAATGTGCTTACCTTTGATACCTGTTATCATGGTATCCGTTATAGTATGGATCAGGTTTTATTGTTAGTTAACAGTGTACTTGGAATATTTAATTCTATGCGGCATGCAAGGCTTTCAATTTTTTTTTCAATGTTATGCACCACTCCAAAATATATGAAAAAATTCTAACAGAATTTACAATTAGAGAACTTAATTTGAGAATTTTTTCAAGGTTTCAATTCTATTAGGAATTTCTTAAATTTCAATTTGATGCCAACAAAAAAAAAAAAAAAAATGCCAAATAATTTAAATTTGTAACATATAAACATCTTTCACATTAGCACACTTTAAAACAAGAATCTATAATTTTCTCTTTGAATTGAATTTCATCAATTTATTTAATGGTTTAAGGGTAAGGAGGAATCCTGATTTGATTTGAGTTGGGGGCCTGCTCTGCTGATTGAGCTGATTTGTAGCTTCATGGAAGTCCATATGGACATACTAAAGGCATGGTCCCTGGTTTGAGCCCAGGTCGTGGAATTTTTCTTTCAATTTTCTATTTGTAATTATAATATATTTGAAGGGTTTCTTCAGTTATATTATTAATCTTCATAATTTGGATTTTGCAGTGTGAACACCTAAATTTGTCAATAAAGCTTGAAGACAATTCACTTTGACCATGTGTAAAATGATTGTCATCAAGAATTGTAGCCTGAACGGGGTTTTGATTTATTTCCCACTCAACAAAATATATAAGAGATGATAATCAACATCTAAAGAGTAAGCACTGGTAAACTGCTTGTATTGCATTGATTGTTGGGTAACATATAGAAAGAGAAAATTATTAATGACATATAGAATCAGACACAAATCTATGTTTGATTGATTACATATAATCTGAAAATTAAATATGAAGTATTTAATTAATGACAAGGATACAGAATTATAGTATAAGACAATATGAATAAGTGTTAGACAGATGTCAAATATTAGCTGGTTATTTAAGACAAAATCTTTGGGTGGGAAAAGAAGTTATATCATATTGGATAATGTAGTTGGTTTAAATAAATGTTAAATTTGAACTGTTGATTTCCTCTTCCTACCTCTGCTTCCACAAAACTGCTGAATTCAGATATGATCGACATAGCCATATAAAGCCTATAAATGATGTCAACAAATATCCTCAATCCTTAATTTCACGAGTTCTCCATAACAGAACCACTATTTTGAATTCACCTAGCACCTCTCCATAACTGATCTCTTCCTTTCTGGGAAAAAAGTAGATATCCCCTTGCTAAATTCTTTGCAAAATTATACATCAGCATAACATAGCATATTGTGGTATCGTATTGTGTGGTATTAACCCATATGGAACACAATATGGATATGAAATCAATTTTCTAAGAATAACCAAAAAGGACTTTCCCACAGTAGTTCACTTCCAATATCAGTTCAATTTCCCTAATGCTGTGGTACAGTGCTCCCTCTATATAATGGAACTCTACATAATGCCAAATTTATAATGGCAAGCCCATATAACGGAGTTTTTTCCAGAAAATAAAAACTGCAGACATGAATGAGCCTGCAATTTTTATTTTCCAGAAAAAAAAACTTCGTTTTATGGACTTTCCGTTATATGGAGGGAGCACTGTATTTCACACAAGAAACCAACCATGTTTGGACAAACAAATTAAACTTGATTTTCAAGAAGTGCTATGCCAGTTTCAAACTGATGAATTGACCCTAAAAGAAATGTGAGGCTAATCATCTTCAAAAATGAGCAAGTTGTACACTACTGAGAAACAGATCATAATTTCAGGGTATACATCTAAAGCAAGAGTATAGAGTATGAGAATAAGCAAATCCAGATATCACTGCAAATTTATTGCATTTATCTATTTATTTATACATGTTCAATAGTTATGAATAAATAAACTATATAAATAGATTACCATAAATAAAATAAAAATTATTAAACTCAAACAAAAGTAATAAGAGATTTCGCTAAATTTTCTATTCATCTAAACCAGAACTACAAGAATTTAAATTTATGTTCCAAATTGCGCATGTCCTTACTTATATCCTGCCAAAATATTCATTAACGTTGATTTTCCAGCTCCAGAAGGGCCCATAATAGCCGTCAACTCTCCTGAACAAAGTTTTCCGGATACACATTTTAGAACAGTCTTGTAACCTATAATATGAAATAAAAGATTTATTTTAATATTAAAAAGAGCAAGAATTTACAAGGAGAGGTCCAAGAAAGTATCATTTTTGTGATTTGTATATTTTAATTGTATATTTTGTATGCAAATAATATATATAATTGACTTAATCATTTTTTTGGTCTTAACTGGTGTACTAACTTTAATCAATACAATCACTGTACTGCTATAGCAGTTCTTATCAAAGCCACCAATAACAGTGCTTAAATTTTGATACTAATAATAATGTCTTTACAATTTACTGTGCCTTCTGTTTTTATATTTTACTGGACAACTGTAAACTCTCATCAGTTCTAAGTCACTAAGTTTCACGTGAAATAACCACTAAATTATAATCAGTGTTGATTATAAAACAGGACCTCTTCTCCACAACTATTTTTTATTTACTGTATGTACATTTTGATTACCTTGTAACCATCGTTCAGCAGAATACATTCATTCGTATTCTGCTGAATGATGGTTAAAAGGTAACTGAAACATATATACAAAAAATAAAAAGTATTTGTGGATAAGAGATCTGTTTTGTCTGAAGACTATCCACAGAGTTCAACGAAATTTTGGACAATCAAAAACATGGATTAAGAACAGTAATGGAATATGGTTATTGCCAAGGTACATAGTTAACAAGTTTATCAATTTTTGTATTTTACATTCACTTATTTGCATAGCAATTTAGAGTACAAATCATATGGATAGTGAAAATTCTAGGTGCATCAAGATAGATATAATCTTATTTATTTAAACTCCAAGCATAATCTTGACAATTACATAAACTTATCAACTCATTAAAAAAAAATAAATAAAGTTTTATTTCTACTTATCCATTTCATTTTTTTAAAATAAAGAAATCATTTGAATCACCCAATTAGAATATTTCAAAACTTTAAAAAAAATTTTTAATTCTCCCTTGTCTATTAAAAAGATTTCATACGTGATTACTTGATTATTTTTTTTTAATTTATTGACCGAAAAAAATAACATATTTTAAAAAGATATAAAATGTGCATTACCTTTATGGCGTCCTTCTGGCACAGAATAAGTTAAGTCTTGAAATTCAATATTTACAGCTGGACGCAAAGGCAAATGTGTTAGCATTTTACATTCAGATTGATTATTAGGAATCTTCTTTGTTAAGGACATGCAATAATTATTCATTCCTTCTGCATTCATCTGATAATTAGAAATGCACTTTTGAGTTCGAAGAACAAGGCTCTCTTGGTTTTGATCATAACGAGCCGAGTGAATTTGAACAGATAATAATTCTGCCATGTCCCATTTGATATATATTTTGTGTATGTCCTTGGGAAATTAATGATTATGGTAATTTAATCTCAACCAAATTTAATAATGCATTACAATTTCATCTACAACTTAGTGAGGCATCAAATGAGATTCAATTATATTCCACCAATCTGCAAAAAAGCATGATTACAAGCACAATCATAAGTTTTCAAAATGGAATACTCAAACATTAAAGTACAGTCTAACACACATAAGTCAAACTCGTCTAAGTCGAATTAAAATTGAAATCCCCTCCCCTACAGGAATTTACAATACATGTCGTTTAAGTTGAAACCTAATAAGTCAAGTATTTTTTTCTGGTCCCCTGACAATTCGATTTAAGCGGGTTTTACTGTAATAATAAAAAAGATTTTGAACAATAATAGACAGGTTGATCTTTTATTGCTATTTAAAAAAGCAAAATAATTACAAAATCTGGATCTTTCTAATATAATGTGTATGTTATCAACATGTTATGCCTTTGGCTGTTCTGTGATAAATAAAATAAAAAAATAATTTTGATAATTTCACTGAGCAAACAGTGAACTAGAAAAGGACTGCCTCCTCCTCTTCTGAGATTCCAAACTTCCTTTTCTCTATCAAATATTATATTTGAATTTGTTATTTAAAATGCTCCATCTGAAGTTCCCCTCATAGATTGGGAAGACTATCAGCAATTTGTAAGTTAACTTATACAAATTGCTATCACATGCACTTTAATCATACCACATATAAATTGTAGAAGGGTGCTCATTCACACTGCCATTTTCAGTCATCTCATAATTGACTGAAATGTGACCATCAACCTTTGAAAAATATGATTTCACATACATTCCAGTAATGTGGTTCAAGTCATTCGTGAACAATCACATGCAGCCGATTCCCAGGGGACAATGTAGTCTTCAAATCATTTCAAATTAGTGGACAAGTGCTGCCTTGATAAGTTCAAAGTGTGATCAAGAAGTTCCGGGACCGAATTTGTTTTCCTTGTTGTACTTAAATCTCAAATTAATGCTGCATATCAATCTCATATTTAAAATTTTTTTCTATATTCATGTTAAGTTTCGTGTTGATAAATGGCAGCACTAAGACACACTAATTTCTGCGCTAACAGAATTTTCACATCCACAATTTTCGTTGCTTTGCTTACAATTTCTTGCTCTTTAGAGTCAGCCATTTTCCCTGAATACAAAAATTGTGGATGTAAAAATTATGTCGGTGCATAAATGTATGCCTCTGGGTAGTGCTGCCATATATCAAAACGAATCTTAACGAGAATATAGAAAAACATACAAGTAAAATTTTGATATGTGGCATTAATTTGAAATTTAAATATAAAAAAAAACAAAATCAGTCCGAAACTTTTTGATCACAGCTTGCATTTTCAAGCAAAATAAATTAAAAGTCCCTGCATGCTATAAATATTAATGTGCAGAGAACTGAACTGATTCAAGATCATCAGTGGTGGGACTGATTCAAAACATAATATATATGAAAAGTTCCAGAATCTGGGATCGAACCAGAAACTATGAGCATGCATCTCATCATTCATAGAAGTTTGCTTTTATTTACCTTTACAATTACAAGTTTGCTTACTGACTTTACAATTACAAACCAAATTGCAATCTGAATACAGTGGCCAAAGCTTTCCTTCTTTTTCTCTTTTATAGTGAATCATTTTCACATTTTGAAATTTTGCACCAAAGAACATGGTTTCATTACAAACCACTGTCACAAATAACCTTATGACATTTCTTCATTATGTTAATACAGAAGTCAAAAAAGGAGTCCAGGTAAATGTAATTTATTTCAATCTTTCACATGCATTTGACAGTATATATCACTTAAGACTGCTTCAAAAACTTGAATCGTATGGAATTTATCCAGACTTCATTGGATTTCTGTCATCTTTGATAAACTAATTATCCTTAGCAAACATAAAAATGAATGCTGAATATATAATTTTTTTTTTCTGAGTATGTGCTTGCTTTCTTTTTTGTACTCCCAAACTGAACTTAGTTTCTAGGTGTACCACCTACACTAGCGTTTCCCCTTTCCTAACTAACCAACGGTGTCATTCATACGAATGATTCTAAGATTTGAGTTTATAGATGGTGTGTGAATATCTTCCGGATAATATACTGAATAATATATTTATTGTTCATAAAAACCAGCTACTTAATGGAATGATTATGCTAGAAACAACACAATGACTGAAGTGATCCCTATATTAATTACATATTAGAATCAATTTTTCAATCTAAATAATTTTTCAAGAGTATCTAGAAATTTTTAAGAATGAAAAAAACGTTTGTGCTCTCAATTTGTTGATCAAAGTTAAAATTATAATAATTTATAAATTCAAAGTTTGATTACTGATATTTTGGGTTAATGGATTAATAAAAGCAATGTTGAGTAGGCTAAACTTGTACATATATAGGACAGAAAAAATTCCCGAAACAGTTGAATAATTATAGAACCTTTTTAGTCTAGAATCATAAAAGTCAGGTCTCTCTATCTGAAAGTGCCTGTGGCCAATTGATAAAAAGTATTCCCAAAAACCATCGCATCATGTAACTGCTAAGAAGTTACAAAAACTAACTTTTGACCCTTGATAGCTAGAGAAAAAATTTCAATTGGCAATGTTCTGGAGCATTGCCGTTTTAGTAGAAGAGAAAATAAAAGCATAAAATCCTTGTATGGGACACCAAATGTTGTCCAGGGGAGAAATATTTAGATGTACACCAGAAAGTGATGAATAAAATTAAACAAAGCAATCACTAAATACCACTCCAATCTCCCTCCTCCCACCCCCATATATAAGATGTATCCTTTTTCTCCCCTTCTTACAAGTTGTATGCTTTTATTTTCTTTTTACAAAGAGTGGATTTCTACAAAAATGGTGCCACTCTACAACTTTATAATTGGATTTTTTCTCTATTTTTCATGGGTTAAAAGTTTGTTTTCATACTTATCAGCACAAACACAAGGGGCAAGGGGCTAAGACTACTTGTGTTCAATCAGGCATGGGCATTTTCTTATAGATAGACCTGACTTTTATGACTCTAGCACCTTTTGTTCTAAAATTATTTGACTGTTTCAGAAAACCCTCTCTCTACACCTTGTATAAGTGGGGGAAGCCCCAACCCCATCCCCAACTTCCAAAATCTACCCTGAGCACTAAAGTATCATCCACAATAATTGTCCCAAAACCATCAATTTATAAATGATCTCGGTTTCTCTGTCCCCAAAATAAAATCATATACAGGGTGTCCCAAATTGATGTATACTTTCTTTGAAACGTTATAACTCAGCAATGAAATGATATACACATATAAGGTTTGTTGTATTTTATTCCTTAAACTTCCTTAAGCCCGCACATGTTCACAAAATTGCAGTCGCCTATCTAGGTCATCCTCATTTAGTGCGTGGACAAGTCGCAGAACGTAAGGCTTCCATTTTTGATGAACACTGGAATTTGGCGATTCCAATTTCACAAGAGCATTGCCTCACTGACTTCTTTGGGGATCGTGCAAAAACCTCCATGACTGCATCAACACTCTCGTTATCAGTAGAATTTCTCTTTCTTCTGCACCGACCTTTCAACACATCTTTCTTTGGCTTCAAACTTGTCTCGGAGTTTTGTTATTGTTATCCTTATTGGCGGTGGTGTACCAAATTAAACCCTCCAACGTCGTTGAACCTCAACAACATTCCACTTTCCAAAAACACTTCAGTATGCACTTACTTTCGTCGAATGAAAGTCTCACTGCCATTTTGAACAAATGAAGAACAAATGAACGTGTTGCTATGCTTTTCCAGTGCCGTCTGGATCATACACAACAAACTTTATAGTTCTATCTCATTTTGTTTCCGAGCTATAACGTTTCAAAGAGTGTATACATCAATTTGGGACACTCCGTATACATTTTATATAATTTTACTTCATCATTTCACTTGGAATTTATCAATGATATTTGGATGGTGCCTAAATATTAGTCTTTTGCCTTGCAATATTTATAAACAATGGCTATTTTCATAATAAAACAGCAACCTATGTTGAAAGAATCTTTGTATATCAAAGTTTTCTTTTATATCTTGGATGGTAAAATCACTGCCTAATAAACTCTAAACACACAGTCAAATGGTGTTTGTATACACTAATAATGATGAATAAACTGTAATTATTTTTATAAAATCGCAAATTAATATATAGTTCTAATAGAAGGTTAATTAAAATAAAATTATACCTTTTTATTTAGTCCATTCAAGATAAGTTGTTCAATGTAGTGTATTTTAAATGCTCTGTTGATCCAGTTAAATAAATTTTGTACTGGACATCATCAGAAACATGGCATACATTTAGCCCATGTTTTATTTTCAGTAGATACTTCATTAGCAATTTGGAAACCTAAACAAAGCAAATATGCATATTAAAAAAAATATCAAGGAGGAGGTTATATTGTTAATATTATAGGAAAATTATATCTTTTGTCAGGAAGACATCAAAGACCTTATGAATTAAGATTAAATTAATATCCTGTTGTATATATTAAAAGAACTACCAAGTGACAATAACCAAATTTAAGTCTGATATGTCATTAGGGATTGTCCATAATCCACATGGACAGAAGAAGGGGGGGATGGGGTTTAAGAAAAGTCCACAGGGGGAAGTGGGTATGTACAGCCATGGTCCACGTGGACTTATAATTGACAAATTTTGTAAGTTCAATCTGGAATCTTAAACTAAAAAATTTTGATGTTTTAAAATAATAATAATAATAAATAAATAATAAATAACATAAAAAATAAATAACTTTAATACTTTAGTTTTATCTCATTTTAATCCAAAAATTAAATTACAAGTTAATAGATTTGTGTACAAGTGCTTTTAATCCTTCAGTTACTGAACAATTAGGAGAACGGACTTGCAAAACATGTGGGCACAAAAACGTGCACAAACTCATGAGAAATGGTAATACATGTATACTAGATGAACATTCACATCCAATTTATCAAATTATTAATTAAAAATTTTGCAGGTGCAACAAATCAAAAGTGGCTGTTCCTGAAACCATTCCACAGAGAGCCGCAGAGAATTGATAGCCGTAATTCGCAATGAGTTGTTGGATTGTGAGGATATCGAATGGTGCAATGAAGAGGATATTGAAGCAACCCACATAAAACAACAACTTCAGTATTGGATCAAGGGTCCAGCACTAAAAAGGCCCCAATCATACCCCTGGAAAAAATGTTAACACCAGTTTGGGAAACTGATAAATATATTGAGAGAAGAAAAAATGACTAATTTTGTGTTTTTTGGGGGTTAGTGCATTGTCCACGTGGATTTTGGGGAGAGGGTTTAAAAGTTGTCCACAATGTGTCCACTAAGGGGAGGGAGGGGGTCAAAAAAGCCCGAATTCTGTCCACGTGGATTATGGACGACCCCTTAATACATAATGAACTTTATTTGTAAAATATAATTTATTATTTTATCCATTGTGCTTAAGATGTGGTAAATTCTATTAACTGAGTAAAGAAAAATCCGTTGAATAATATCGATCACTTTAATATTCTTCATAAGACATCAAGGAACTTAAATAGTAATGAATTCTATATTTGTTTCTGTCTGCACTTTTTTAAGGAATGGGAGATATATATGAAATGAATAAGTCCTTTCATCACTGATTATAATTATAAATACTGTATCCAAATTTCTGTGCAACCAATAGTTCTGAATTTCTGTGCATCCAATAAACATAATTTCTGTGCATCCATAAACATAATTTTTGAAATATGCTATATCTTGAAAATGGTTTGGTTTGGTTTGTTTGGTATTAACATCCTTTTCAACTGCTATGGCCATTTCAGGATGGCGTTATAGGGGCCGCAAATTATGCCTCGCAACATTGACCACGCAGATATTCTTGGAAATTTTACTACCATCTTCTATTGCGTGATTGCTATATGCAAAACGTTTGATTTTTTAATAGCGATACTTTATTCAATTGCGTATTTTAATTTCTAAACTTCTGCAAGGGTTCTTTAACGTGCAGCTGGCAAGCGACTACACGGGACCAACGGCTTTACTTCCCTTCCGTAGGAAGTGCGTGATCTCAGGATTTTCCCCCTGAAAAAAATCCTCGTCGTCCTTGGCCGGGGTCAAACCCGCGTCCTCGGGCTCTTGAAAATGGTGAGTCATAGAAAAATGAAATCAAAACAGTTTAATAAAACCAATAAATTTTAGTAAAACTAGTCAATATTCCGATAAATACTATCGAAAAATATAACTATCAATAATAGATATTCAATAGCTCAATATATGACAGCCGATATCTATGTGACTCAACATAAGAATAAATTTGAAATTTTTTGAAACCATAATTTTAGAAAATTTTCAAAATTGGACAAATCGTTACGGAAATATAACATATTAACCAAATAATATGAACAGCGGTATTCACTCATTGTTCAATATGGCATACATATAACAAATAAACCGTAGTATAGTAAGGTACTAAATCAACTCAGCAAATGAGAATCACATTGTAGCTGTGGTATGAAACGGAACATATCCTGTGTTCTCCCCAGGAAGTTTTAGCAGCTTGGGAGAAAGTAAAAGAGTTTATGCAACATTATGAGGATAAATTAGGTGCAAGTCTGTTTTATGTGGTTATTTCTCCACAATTCCAAGTGCAATCCATTATAAAAAGGCAGCATGTGATTTAACTGTAATCAAAAGTAATTGGGCAAAAATTTGATGTGCACTTCAAATGACAGGAAAAAAAATATGGGACTTCAGTAAAGATAAAATAAATTACTTAAATTTGAAATAAAGCATGTGGCACATCTGCTTTTAAATTAAAAATTCAATTACATACTACTAAGATCAGTACGTTCGGAGACTGGCCTTCCTGACGGATATGATGTATTGTTATCACGTGTCACACACAACCACCTTCAAAGTATTCCCTTTCTGCAACTATGCACTTCTGCCAACACGAGTACAGTTGCTGAAAACATTTGCCTAGAAGCTTTTAGAAGGGATGGCCTTCAGGGCATCTGTCACTGCTTCCTGAATCTTAGAAGCACTCTTGAAACTGTGTCCTTTGAGTTCGTTTTTCAGAATAAAAACAGGTAAAAGTCACATAGGGCGTGATCGGGTAAGTAGGGAGGATATGGAAGGGTTGATGGTCCCATTTTTAATCAATGCAGACTGCACCATGAAAAACCAATGTGTGGGGGCATTGTCATGTTGCAGTACCCAATCCTTGCTTTTCCAGAGTTCTGGGAGTTTCCGGCAGACAATAGAGGGGGGGAGGCCAAGATCTGGGTGTACTCTTTTTGTTCACTGTCATCCCTCCGGTATGAAGTCATAATGCACCACATCCTTCCAACGAATGCGAACAGCTACAGTTCACTGATATGCATCATTCGGAAAAACCCTGCACTGCAAAGATGCTTCCTCCTACCATATCCTGCATCTTATAAATTATTCACCCATTCACAAACTTGTACTTAAACATCCTTATCTACTTATACATCACATTCAAACATGCTCATACAATATCTAATTCACTCACCCCTATATGCCTCTATCGAACACATTTTCCCATTTAAATTCCTCAGAGTTTTAAATTCATGTTAGTAAGGATAGCTTGCACATTCTCAACTGGTTTTAATCTATTCTATCTAAAGATAAGTTTAAAATTTTCTAAAGGCATTTTTCAAAAATTAAAATTAACACCCTACAGACTATACACTTGAAATTTTGACTAAATCCGATGAATGCAGGAAATGTGCAGTCATATGTAGGTGACTGTTGCCAACCTGCAGCCTATTTTCTCCCGAATCGGACAATCCAAAATTTTCACCCGTGTAAGGTTTGGTTGTAAACAAACCTACAGACTACACAGTTGATTCTATTTATCTATATCATTGGGCTGAAAAAAGTATGGATAAAAATTATAAAAATTAAAAAATAATATTAAAAAAATCTCTAGTGCTCTTAATACAGCATGTTGCATAAGTTCCTCTGGGATCTTGAAGTCTGGCCATAAAGTAGCAAAGCCACAAATAAAAGATAACAGCATACGAGTTTTGTTTGTAACAGATACTATAGTGTTTCTTTATGGTAGCATCAATGCCAGTTTACCTCATCATTGGAATGGGCATAACCTAACCTAACTCGGCACTTCTTGTCTTGCCTGCCAGATGACCTAACCTTGTTCCATGTGACTTTTATCTTTGTGTTATGTAAAAGTAAGGTTTATATGCCTCTTTTATCAAGAGAATTACCAGAGCTTTATCAAAGATTCATGGATGCAGTTACTTGTATCGGTGCTGACATTTTGAAATGTATGCAATGAGCTAGATTACAGGATTGACATTTGTCAAGTCATTAGCAGAAGACACATTGACCGTTTCTAAGGAGATAAAAACCTAGATATTTACTCTGTTCATTGACATGTTCTCCTACTGTTGGCTAATGACCTATTGAGCTCTGGGATTTTGTCACACGCTGTATATTATATTCAAAATTACACTAAATATGAACTTACTAATAATTTATTCAAATAGTTCCTTAAAATTTTAATATGAACATTCCTACAATGTTTGCACTTGGATTAATTATGGAATTAGCTGTAGTCGTTTGCTTTTAAATTGGCAGCTCAAGGCCATGCGATCTCGCTCGTAACCATAGTAACGTTCATTGTTTTAGAACTATCCAGTCTATTGAAATAACTGAAGTAATCTACTATTAAATTGCTTTCTGATTATGATAAATAATATAAGTTTGTTTGGATATTTAATGCTTTAAAAGCTGACAATTATTTTACTACTACTACTTACTACTACTACTAATAATAATAATAATAATTGTAAGATTCAAAGTGGAAGTTTTTTTTAATCTTGAATGACGTGTAAGGCTTGGAGGGGAAGTGTGTGACCTTCAGCCACCAATTTAAAAACAATCAACGATAGTGTGATCAGATCACCAACCATCTAGCAAATTATATAACTCAGTATTTGAATATGTCTGCTAATTGTCGTCATATACGTATGCATAAAATTGAACTTCACCAAAGATCAATGACATTTTAGGAAAGACATTTCCCCTTGAATACCTTTGAAATTTGGAATTCTTTACCATGGCCAGTACGTACTGTGGCTCTCAATTGTGTCTTTAATAAATGCATGACTTCATACATGCACTTTAATCGACAAATTAAAATTTATTTTGTAAAATTACAGCAAGGTGATAAGGACGTCTAAATCTGCTCCAGTTGATGTTTTTCATAATGTGTATTTCCTTTTATTCATTAATTATTACGGTAATTGTGTGTTTTAATTAGTTTCTTCAAATCTATTTCATATAGAACACTAAGTTATAATAATATGAAAATTAAGAAGCTCTTATCTTGCTGTTACACAGATAAACAGATTAACAAAAAAAAAAAAATAGTGGTAATAATATCCATCAACTTAAGACAAAGTATGTTAAATACAGTATTGTAATGCAAATTACAGATATGTTAATTGGTTAAGCCCCAGCTTTTGAAATAGAAACACTAAAATAAATGATATAAATAGTGAACTTTAATGTCTACAAGTAGAGAAGATTTGGATAGTAAAAATATAAACTTTGTAAAGTACATTATTTACAAATACTGTAATATTTTAGAAAATACAGGGTGTTCATAAAATGAGGGATACTAAGTACCTAGCATGATTCTTCACATCAAAGTAAATAAAAAGTTCCTCATGCAAATGTCTAAAACTCAAAATTTAGTATGACATCATTACATCATTTATGAACTTTCTGCACCAACACTTCACATAATGAACTGCGCTACCCCACGAGAAAACGGTGGCAATTGTTGAGATTAAGTGCTATTCAAAAATATAAGACCAGGCGTCTTTTTGTGCTAAAGAAAAAACAGATGCATCTTTTTTTCTGACAATTTTTATATCCGTAATGAACACAGATGTCAAACAAAACTAAAACTTTGGATGAAGTAAAAATAATTCTGGAAAAAGTTGTGCAAAAAGAACACAAAAAACATTTGTGCAACAACACTGCTTTGATTCAGTATTTTCTGATTCCTCCAGTTATGGATTACATCAAAAATACGTTCTAGCATGGACTCAACCAATCTCAGTAAAGTTTCATGCGAAACTGACTCCCACGCAGCGAAAATTGCCTCAAGTTCATCAGTCGTTTGAAACTGCTGCCCATCTTTATAAACATTTTCTTGCAGGTAAACCCCAAAGTTTTTCAATGGGGTTCATGTCCGGTGATCTTGCGGGCCATGGAAGAAGCTTAATATTTTGTGTTTGAAACCACAGTTTCATCATGTTGGACATGTGACAGGGTGCATTATCTTGTTGAAAACAAAACTCGTGCCCTCCTAGAATTTCACCATAGGCCTGAAGTTGTTGGTCTATCATCTTCTGATACTCCACTGACGTCATGCGTCCATTGATAACAACACAATCCGTTTTTCCAAGAGCAGAAAATCCACACCAGAGCATGACTGTACTTATAATTTGAGCTGTCCTCCCATTTGGCAGCTCATCTTCACTGTTGTGGCTTGCTGTAGATCGTGCCAGTAATAGTGAATGCCATCAGGCCCATCGAGATTAAACTTCTTCTCATCAGAAAAAATTACAGAGTGCCATTCATGGCTCCAAGACATGGTTTTATGGGCAAAAGATAGACGTTCTGTTTTGTGTCTTGGTATTAGGGGTGGTGAAGTATTCAAAACTCTTGTAATGGTGCTCGTGGAACAAGAGATGTTCATGGTGGATTTTATTTTCGCTGCTGACATTTTCTCCCTGGTAGCAAGAGCACAGATGTGACGACGAGATCTTTCAGAGAGAAGTTTTTGTCGTCCTGTCCTAGGTTTCACATACTCATCATGTCCTCTGGCTAATACATTGGCAACAGCACATTTTGAATGACCAATCATTGCAGCAATTTGGCGCAGCGATTTCCCACTACCATGTAGTGTCCAAATTTGTCAGATTTCAGATTTGCTGAGATGTGTGGCCTTAGCCATTGTCTATAAACCACTGTATGTTCCTTCTGATTGTACTACAGCACTTCTGAAGTTTGATTAGTTGTGCCAATTCATTTATATGCAAAAAAGTGGTAGGACAGTTCCATTTTTTCAGGGTGGTTCTTATACTTTTGCAATGTTTTTTGTGATTTTTTGCATAACTTATTCCAGAATTATTTTTACTTCATCCAAAGTAGTTTTGTTTGACATTTGTGTTCCTTATGGATATAAAAATGGTCAGAAAAAATGACACGTCTGCTTTTTCTTTAGCACAAAAAACGCCTGGTCTTATACTTTTGAGTAGCACTGTAAATGATGTTTTCCACTAGCTTTTAGACCCTTAAAAAATTGGGTTTTCGACATTTTGCATGAGGAACTTTATTTATTTTGATGTGAAGAATCGTGCTAGATACTTATTATCCCTCATTTTATGAATAGCCTGTATACAAAAAAGTGAAAATTTTACTTTTTTCTGTGCATTGTATTGCATTGTTTGTTTGCTCACATTCATGCAGATGTTTAACCACAAATCTTTCAGTATGTTTGCTAAAATGATACAATTTTGACGCCCTCTTCCCATTTGTAACATTAACCAACCCTTTCCCTCTAAACAAACGTCGAACATACGTATGTAATATGTTTGAATAACCCCTTTCTTTTCACTTAAAAGAAAGAGCCACAACAATGTACATAAGCAGAGGCGATGTTTTTAAGAAATATATAGGCGAATTTATACTTTGATAACTCCAAATCCCCATTTTACTGTTCAGTTTTGTCATAGTTTATAAATCCCCCGTCAAAAGACATTTTTTGTGAATGGCCCTAAATAAGAAGATATTTCCATCATTTAGTCTTCTTGTAGCAATTTTTTTTTTAAATGCAGCTGATGTTCATTTACGATTCTGACTGTACATTTAGACACCTTCAGCGACAACTGAAGTTTTTTATGGACTACTTCATTATACAGGGTATCCAAAAAGTCTGATAACATGGCAGATATCTCAAAGCTGCCAGGTAGGCGAGATCTGATGAGTGTGGTTTATAGGTAATGGGGGGGGGGGGG